>KN883507.1:24381-36488 GCA_000934455.1 Apostichopus parvimensis | reverse complement strand
GTAGGATTCCCTGTTATGAGTACCAGTAGTACAATGCTATAAGCATGAGTACCTAAGTTTGTACTAGTACCTCCTATACTTCCATTCCAAAATTCTCTCAAATATGACTACAACCCCAGGATAGTGAATTTGAGTACAGGTAACTATGCTTGAATACTAGTGTAATCTGGACCACAATCTGTTTTTCGTATCAAAATATAAAACTCGTCTATATCAGGCTGTCACTTTTGTTTTGTTTTTTTAATTAAAAAAGTGCCTGACAGGGAAACTGTGTTTTGTCACTTAGAACTTAAAAAGGTAAAAATTTCTGACTGCATTGATTCAACTCAAATACGAAGAGAGTAACTGCTGCTGAAGATACTTACACACAAAAAAACAAAAATGATGTCGCTAAACATAATTTTGTTGGCCAACTCAAGATCTGCAACATGTAAAAAATAGATTGTTTCAAAAGTTCTTAGATAATTTAAGCCTTTTGCAAATACATTTGGAATTACTTTGAATGACTGCTGTCCTTCAACTATCGTACTGAAACCCAGACATTTAGCAATCGTGTGGTGTTGTCTGTCTTTTAGCAGGCGTGGAAATTATTTCTGATATCAATTTGAGCTGAAAATACTTAAGGCAATGACTTGCTGTAGTAATATGCGCTGGAAAAAATAGGCGATTAATCAGAAAAGTTGTTTCCATTAAGGCAAGCCTTGTTAAAATACATAAAGTCACTTACAGTTCACATTGATGAAATTAAGGCACCACATGGTCATTACAAATACGAAAAACAAAGCAATAAAATTCATTGCAATATCAATTTAACGTTAAAAACTTGCACTACTTTAGACACAACACTGCCTTTAATACACTGCATAGTTCAAAATGTCCTACTCAATAGGAAGCTCATATTGATATATTAACCTCATTAAGAAAAATACATCTTAATTATGCTTAATGTTTACCACAGGGTCTTAGGCCATTAGGATAACTGACTTACAAATTTTTGCATCTTCATAGAGCCTCTATTTGTCAGGCAGTAACTTTTAACGGACATATGATTTTTCGATGATATAGTACAGAGCAAAAACACATGGATCTGATTTTATCATATTTAAATCGCAAATGTGCAAATAATGTCTTTACTGGTGAAACATTGTTTGTTTTGCTATAATATGTTGTTTATTTTGTTTACTAACGCACGACAAATTGACTGTTAGAACTGCTCACTATAGAGACATACGAAAGTGGTCAAGCCCAGATACGTTTAGGTCAAGTAGCATATCTGCACCCCCCCTGCGAAAAGGTCACGCAAGATGGGTGGGTTCCAGATGCCCTTCTGAAGAACTCACACGACTATTGGTCACTTTCAATCGACTGGTTTGGTCAAGTCCATACTCCTTTGCATCATCAGTTTTGACTTCTGTTAAATAAAACAATATATACAAATATACATTACAGCATCTCCCACTTTAAACTGTCACTTTCCTTGTCACTGACTTTCAGGGATCTCATAATAAAAATGTAAACATTCCAGATGTGTTTTTTGACCTCGCAAGTGTACCTCGAGAGAGGGTTTGTGGTACTCACAATCAATCGCTTATGTCATTGTATGATCAATGCAAAGATGAGTCTATTCCTTACGTCATTACATGGAGAAAAAATTCAGTTCAGTTTAAAGCCACAGCTACAAACCTGACTAAAACTCATTTCCATTGTAAGAATCATCCAAATTATTATCATCAGAATCTTGATAGCTTCCCAACAATGCTACTTAGACTACCTACCATCATAATAGACTGGTATGTTTTTAATTTATTCATCAGACATACCACCCTGACCGATTATGAACTTTTTTTACTTCATTATTTATCGATGGCAAAGAGCAAAGAGCATAATTATATAAGTAAAAATTATTACATCATACAAAACTGAATGGGAAATTTTTAAGTTCTAAACCTACGTACATACAATTATAAGATGAAAATGAGGAAACAGCTTTATGGTAAGAATGGGTTTCGAACCAGCGACCCTCTGGTTTACAAGCCCAGCATTCTACCAACTGAGCTACCCAGCCCTTAGCTGGTGGCGAACCCTATAGAGCCATTTCTTTGCTGGAGGGGGGGGGGGGCGCCAGTCAGAAGCCACAGTACCTTTCATACTGTGTAACATTGTATTTACCATCAGACCACCAGTCAAATCATATTGGAAGGTTGTTTTACTGTTGTTCACACGATCACATGCTGCATGATATATATGTTATGCTTGTCTATTTCTGAACCATTCATAAAGGATTATTGTTTTATTATTACTCACCAGACCACCTGCCTTCATTGATGACTTTCTAATTGATGCTCTCTTCCCTTCTAACCTTTGTTCAATCATCTTCTCATCTCTTTGTAGTCTGGAGATAAACAAAAAATCATAAAATAAATGCTAGTTTTCAGATTCCTAAAAGGCTTTACATTTCTGCGATATCAACAAAGTATCAAATAAACACAGAATAAACACTGTCCCATAAAATAGGTTAGGGGGGGGAGGGGTCTGGCAGAATGGGTAGGAAATCATTAACCAATGACGATCAAGTACTTATATCGTGGCTTATTCACTGGCTGGTGATAACTTCTTACAGCCCTGATCTGGGATGGGGATCTGAAACAAGATGGTGTCTCTCATCATGGATTGCATCTGCTTAACTTGTCTTTACAACCTTTACAGATAGAATATACTTAGAGTCAAATGATCGTTTTTAAAATAAACAACAATGACGTCTCTCGTAGCAATTCCATATAAACTTGCAAGTCTTATATCGATCTTCAGTTTGTAGAGTTCTATTAAGTCTTGCTGAATTGACAAAACCTTCGACTTGAAAGTGCTGTCTTTGTTTCTAAAACATCTTTTTGTCCTTTTTTTTAGCAGTGTTTTATATTCTTTACCGTTTGTTTGAGAGAGAGCGAATTTTAGACAATTCACATTTGATACTTAAAAATCTTTTAAAATGCTTAACTAAGAATATTGTCATGTATCATTTCAAATAATGGAGATGAACTCAACAATTTTGAAAATTACCAATACGTGTTTTGGATGTGAGTCATACTTACATGAAAAAGTATCTGCTGATGTCAGTTTTGTTTTTAACTGAAGGGATCCAATCATTTCATATGGTTCAAAAAACCAAGGAGGTATCTTTACCTTTATCAGTTGCAATCTTACTGTAACTTACACTATGCCAGTAAGTCAATAAAATTCCCAGAAATCTGTGCCCAACTGAAAACAGCTAAATAATTAATCATGTCATCATAAAGTAGCTCTCAAAAAGAATAAAGATAAACTTTACCCTTTAATTTGTCTGGCTCAACTCTGTTACCACCTACTGATCCAAATCTGTACATTCTTTCTCAAAACTAACAACACGTAGATATAATATCCAGCATTATGCCATATGGCTGTATATCGTTATGCTCTTACAAAATATAAAACAGATGGCATTGTTGACTGACAATAATTAAGTTGCAAAACACCCCCTAGACATATTCAATTTGCATTACAAAAGATGCTGGTACTCTTTTGGCATATAAGGAGTAAAGCTTCGCCGCCCGTGTAGAGATAATGTATACCCAATGCAACAACATTCTGTTTGTCACATAAACATTATGTTATCTATTTTATGAACATTCCTCTAGGCTCTACTCTTAATAAATTTGAAGCTGATTGGGATTTCAACTTTTATTTTCTGTTTTCTTGTTTTTTTCTTCTCTTTCTTCAAATTCCCACTCTTTACAAGGTAACAAAATAAAAAGCTCCAGTAACCAGACATCACATAAACATTTCGACTAAATTGAAATGATAATAAAGGTTTTGTCTAGCTAACCATTTAGAGTTTCAAATATCTTATTTTATAGAGGATTCCTTGTTGGTTTTTACTGTACCTCTGTTTTGCTGCTCTTCTCAGTTCTTTCTTCCACAAATCTTTGAAATCTTCACAGAAAGGCATCCAGAGAGAGAAGAAGGCGTTGAGAGAGACTTCATTCTCACTAGACTTGGGCTTGACGTGGAAGTACTTTACCATCTCTTGAAACCTAGACGAGGAAATTGATCAAATTCAGGCATGCTGGCATGAAATCTACGACAAATATTCTACTAATTCCGTAAGGGGTGAGATTTATATATCACAATTCTGCAACCGTATGCAAACCTTGACCTCTCCGAGATGATATGTATCATACCAGTAAAGCCATCTGCAAAATACTTACCAATGTATTAAAGCTCCAAATGTGCTTGAAACCGTTTCACCCCCAAATTATACACAAACCCTACTTTTGTTAGGTGACCTACACCCCATAGCTTCTTAACCTTTTCCCATCCACGGATCTTCAGAAAACGATGATAAAATGAAATGTTTATGAATCTCCGACCATTATGAGTATGACCACCAAATGACCTCCACCGCACCATACCTATGATTGATGTCCGGTTTATTTTGGTTTTCTATCGCCTGAGATTACGCTCTCCATCTTGACAGCTTATATGAGCCAGTAAAATGTTGATGGATACCATTTGGCATTTATAGACCCAAATTTTTCTGCGGACCCCCTGTGGAACCCCTTCGCCCTTGCCCCTCACTGACCCCTAGAAGACCCTCACAGAACGTCAATTTGTCTGCAGACTCCAGGTTTAGGAAGATGGATCTGCACCATAATTAATTCCACAACCACACAAGTCCTTTCTGTATGTACATACAACCATATGAGTCCTTTTTGTATGTCCATACAACCATATGAGCCCTTTCTGTATGTCCATACATCCATATGAGCCCTTTCTGTATGTCCATATAACCATACAAGCCCTTTCTGTGTGTCCATATAACCACATGAGCCCTTTCTGTATGTCCATACAACCACATGAGCCCTTTCTGTAAATGTCCATACAACCATATGAGCCCTTTCCATATGTCCATACAACCATGTGAGCCCTTGCTATATGTCCATATAACCATATGAGCCCTTTGAGTATGTCCATACAACCATGTGAGCCTTTGCTATATGTCCATACAACCATATGAGCCCTTTCTGTATGTCCCTGCATCCATATGAGTCCTTTCTGTATGTACATAAAACCAATATGAGCCCTTTCTGTATGTCCATACAACCATGTGAGCCCTTGATATATGTCCATACAACCATATGAGCCCTTTCTGTACGTCCATACAACCATATGAGCCCTTTTCTGTATGTCCATACGAATCCTCACTTCTGCAAGGCTACCAACCCAAACAGAGAATGGACAACGATACATACAAGTCCTACTATATGTTTATAATGTGATCAACACTATCAACCATATAAACACATCAAAGCCCTACCTCTCTCTGGTATCTTCTAATTTCTTTTCAACATTGACAGCATTCTCCCTGGCTTTATCTAAAAATTTCTCCATCTCTCCTTGAAACGGCTCCAGGTATTCTTCGGAAGATTCTTCAACGACCTGTTTGACTTTAAGTTCACAACCTGGAGGAAGAAAATATTAAAAATCCATCATATCTTGTAAAATGTGAGAAAACTTTCATTTTAGGTTTTTAAAAAAATAATACAAACTAGAGGAAAAACTGAAACAAAATTAAGTCTACCATTAACTTCCAATAGACAAACATTTGAGCTTTTTGACATTATCAACAACAGGGCTCAATATCAATGAAAAAAAACAGATTTAATTAAAAAAAGTTGCTTTAAAAATTATCTTTGACAGAACAAAATAAGTTTTGGCTAGAATGCAACTTTTATTGTAGAATTCAGGGTAAAGAGACCTGGTCTATGTCAAATGAGATAAGGTACCCTGACGTTGTTTTCTTTGTTTTTTTCCATACTTAATAATAATTTCTGCACTAAGAATTCTAGACAGAAGTTGTAATGTCTTCCATTTCAATTTAAAAAAGAATCACATTCATTTTCATTTCAATTTTTTTTTTCTAAACCTGAAAAGCCCAGACAAGGGTCTTCCATATTGTAGGTCACAAATTGAATCTCAGACGTAATATAGATTGCCCCTTTTTCTTGTTAATATTTATCCTTATTATTTATTTATTTATTTATTTATTTAGTGATGTTTGCTTTTACTTCCAGATTCAAACCATACTTTCCGGATCTACAATAACACATTTCTTCAAATTGCAAAATGTCTTCACAAAGATGCAAAAATATGTGCATATTGTTTATTGGGTTACTCTCTGGATAGGATATGTACTCTTAAAGCCATGCAACTGACTCAACAGATATGTGGTCTGTTGAGCATTACGAGAAAGAATAAACAGAGCACAAAAACCCAATAAGAATTAATAAAAAATATATATATATAATAACATATTAACTTTACTGTATACATTTTTTTTATTTCCCCCTCCTCCCTGCCCCCCCCCCCCACGTTTAATCGTTTTTGAAACAGTTTTTATTATTCTACCCACCTGCCACTTCAACGGGAAAAAATGTCTTCAAGTACAATCTAATATGTTTCAAGAATACTTATATGATATCGACTAGACAAACTTTCATAATTATGTCTTGTCATCACTGCCATTGACACATGAATAGCTTTATAGCAACATTGTCACACCCAAGGTATTCATTGGCAGCTGGTTAAAATACATGTAAGCCAAATAAAATTGTTAGAAATCGCATGTGTTGGGATTAGGTGAGGTAGAAAAAAAACTGTGGGTGAAAAATTGCAATGCACTGTAAACTCAGTATATGATTAGCCTTCTACAACTATCTGTTATGTTTGAGTCTTGCTAGTTCAAATAATGACTTCTGTTGTGTTTAAGAGTTCCCACATTCGTAATCCTACAACTACCTGTTACGATTGGGTCTTGCTAGATCAAAAGTGTCTTTTTTTGTTAATGAGTTCTCACATTGCTAACCCTACAACTACCTATTACGATTGGGTCTTGCTGGTTCAAAAGTGACTGTTGTGTTTAAGAGTTCTCACATTCGTAATCCTACAACTACCTATTACGACTGGGTCTTGCAGTTCAAAAGTGACTTTTGTTGTACTAACGAGTTCACATTCGTTATCCTATAAAGTCTATTGCCAGGCACTTTAACATTTGCAATAAAAAACAATTATATAGATTAGAAAGTTGCAACTAACAGCACAAACATAAACAGGACAAATCTTTGGTGGCATAAAACCTCCATCAGAATGTATTTTTAATTGTTAATATTTGGAAATACAATAATGACAAAAGGAGCCCAGAAAATAAATAACAATAAAAAAAAAATATATATTCCAACCCCATATGCACCCCCAAAACTCTTCTGCTACCCTCTCCCCCCTCTTCTTAACACTTCATATGCGTGTCTTAGTGCATGAAAAAAACATTTTACCTTTGATATCCCTTTTGAGTTTCTTGATGGCTTTATCAATATCTTCAAATTTGAGATGGCAAGCTTGGTCTATCTTCCTCGTCTCTGGAAGAGGAAAATGGGACTTCTCTGCATCCAGATTCTAATAATAAAAAAACAGAAATAGCAAAAAGAAATTCATTATAGTATTTACCTTTGGCTAAATGTAAATGTAACAAAATTGAACAATTTTGATATTTACTGAAAAGACAAATTTACCTTACTTTGAGTTTTCTCATGTCCATTAATTTCAACAAAGCTCTGCACATTACATTACTTAATTATACCTTTCACATCACTCACTCCACTCATTGCAAGTTACTAGTATAATGTCCCACAGTAATTAAACAAAGGACCAGAGTTTTTAATGCAAATCAGTCTATTTTTTTTGCAAGCCTCAATAATTCAATAAAATAAAATAATAGAAAAACGGAACGTGTAAGAGAATGCAGAAAAAATATGAACTTTGTCACTGAATTGAAAGGAAACCATAGAGGAAGTTTCAAAGAAACTTAAAAAAAAAGTTTCTGGCTACTTTAGAAATCCAAAGGAGAAAGTATAACAAAGGGGTGGGAGGAGCAAGAGGGGGGGGGGGGGATGTAAGAAACAAAGAAAGAAAAATCATCCAATCAAAGCAAGGAACCAAAAATAATAAAAGAACAGTCCTAGCTGTTATCAGTAAGAAAACATCTCAGGTTTTTCTTGAAAGAATTTATATTTTGTTGTCCTTTGTTAATATTTTGAGAGTTATTGTTAATATTTCTATCCAATCATATTGCTTTTTGCAGCATATGTTCCACAGTGAGTCCAATGGTTGTTGATATTATTAGAAGAACCAGCATAAAGAAATAATCGTGGTATGGTTACAGAATGGAATGATACCCCTTCAAGACAATTGTGTCTAAAGCAAGAATGTCACACATTAGTGAGAAACATGTTTGAGAATGAGAAAGACACAACAGTGTGTTAAAAACGTGTAATGCATTCCATTTAATATATAAAACAAGCACAAATCCTATGCCTTTCTTAAACAGCCTAAATTATACCTTTCAGTTTTGATATATACCTTCCCAACAATCCTGCTCCCCAGGAATTACCCGTTTTTGCAAGAATGCGCCAATTTTCAGTTCTTTCAAACAATTCTTACCTCCTCAATCTGTCTGATGTATGTAAAGATGACAAACTGCAGAAGACTAACACTGTTATCCTATGGAAGATAAACAGTATAAAATCATTTATTTATAACATTTTCTTCTTTCTTCAAAAAGGGACCTCATCAATGTTACAACAATAACTTCATAAGGACTGTCAAATATCGCTGTATCCCAAATTTGTATTATCATAGAGATTTCACAAGATCATGATTTAATTTGACTCGAAAAAGAACCATAAGGCTATACCCTTAGAAAAATGTTCAACTTGATGCAAAGAAACAAGGCAAGAGTGAAGGGGAAAAAAATAGCAAGAGAAGACAAAACTGTTAATTTAACGGCTATTCTAACTGCAAAGTTTTGGTATTTCATTCCATACACTTATATAACATGAAAGAACTTTGTAAGCTTATGGTGCATGTCACTGCTGCCATGTCACATACCCCTTCCTGCAACTCATTTCTTACCCCTGGAATTTTTTCTTTTCTTTTTACTTCCCTTGGGTTTGTGGCAAGACAGATTTATTAAAGTCACATCATTGTCCACCATTACCAAAGTAGACCTAGATGAATATGCAATAACCTATTCCGCTGTGAAACAGTAAACTTACAAAACATGACCTGTTCTGTATCAATGTACCCTCAGCTACTTGTAAAAAAAAACCAGGAGATTCCAAAAGCTTAACAGTCTGTAGATCTCACAGGGTCAACCGTGGGAATTAAACTGCTAAACAAAATGGGAGGTAAATCTTGCAAAAACTCCAGTCTAATTGCCAAGTAACATGCAGGTTTATGACTTTTTTCTTTTTCCAATTATATATTCATCTTGATTACTTCAGAGAGTAACTACTTACTGCACTTTTGACATCTTTGAGTTTTGCAAGAATCTCTAAACCGAAGCCATCTGCTTGACCTCTTGTTCTGTTCCCTTCAGTTGACAGATCGGAATGAGAAAACAACAAACCGTGAAGAATTTACATAAACCGGGGGAAATTGGGTTGTACTAAACTATTTACATCCCTAACATACTTGAAGCAAAAAATATTACGATGGTGGAGTACTACATACATGTGAAAACATATGGACTTCTTGATTTGGTTATCAAATCATAGAAACAATTTTTTTTTTTTTTGAGAGGCGAGGGGTGAGGGGAATGTGAAATATGTTTTATTTTAAACGAAGCCTTCTTAAAAAATAGATATTGCCAATCGGAATCATACTCCTTAGATGGAATGGGTAATAAAGTGAGTAAGGGATTATCTTAAGAGAGAAAAGTTTTAGTGCATTGGGTGTGAGGCACAGTTGGTGTCACTTCAAAAATTCAGGCTGTCACCCTAGCAACGGTGTCTTTGAAGCACTCGGTGTTATTTCATTACCAAAGTTATATAACCGTAGCTCTTCTGTTCATATCTCACAGACTCACACAAGTAACTGCTTCACTGTTCTGCACAAACCTAACAAACAATTCCTCTCTACTCATTTGCTGTAATCAGCTGATAATTAAACTGAATCACTTAATGACAATAATAATATCTTTAACTCTCAATATCAGTATCATATGCAAATTAAAGCTACGGCAAGGTTCACATGCTGTCAAAAGGTAGTAGGCTGAGGTTAACTGTTCATATTTGTCATACAATCACACGTTTCCTGGATGTGTGACACATCTGTCTGTTGTAACTAAATTGCAAGAAGCCATATTTTGGCTTTACTCAAGACGATATATTTCCAACACAGCCAGCTGGATTAAGTCATTATTGGTTTGAAAAGCACCTGGCAATAATGAGCTGGTGTAACATCCTATTTTGAGGGGATTAATGAAAGAGATTATCTGTCACTTTACCTCCGTTCATGTAGTTGCCGAATGCAAGAACTATGGAGAAAATTTTCTTCAGTCCTTCGCCATTGTGTAGAATCTGCAGGACAGAAAAGACGGCATGGAGAAAACCGAGACAATGTGATATAATATTGTAAGGGAAAACAATATGGCTAGATTTAATATAAAATGCAAGAAACACATACTTTTTTGGGGGGTGGGAGAGGGGTGGGATGAGTGGGGCTAGTGGCAAATGTGTACAATAGATTCCACTCCCCCATCCTTCCCAATCATAGTTCATGATGAGAATGTTAGTAATGTTTATCCAATCTAATTACTCTACCAAAATATGTTTTGGCTTTAAAAAAAATGATATAAACAAGAGAAGATCACGAGACTAAATAAAATAAACTTGTCATAAAATTGTAAACAATTTGGGGCCATAAACCCCAAAACTCCCTGGTTTGGGTATTTACGAACGACGATACTTACCTGTCTCCTACAACACTAACGCACATTTCCTAGTCTACCTAGACGCCACTGGTATAATTTTAGCACTGCGCCCCCGGTGACCTCTCCCATAGGTCACCGCGCACTCCCTCTTCCTTCCGGATTTGCCCAGTACCGCTGTGGTCGTGAAACCGCAGCGGGGAGGCACGTGTCGGGTGGGAGACCCCACCTGAAAGGAGTGCGAAGTCCACGCCGAAGTGTCCGT
Source organism: Apostichopus parvimensis (assembly GCA_000934455.1). Lineage (NCBI taxonomy): Eukaryota > Metazoa > Echinodermata > Holothuroidea > Aspidochirotida > Stichopodidae > Apostichopus > Apostichopus parvimensis. The sequence goes on along the minus strand of KN883507.1, from coordinate 25,425 downwards.
AACCTGCTCAAAGGATGAATGATGATGTGAACCAAAGCAATAATACGAGGCACAAGGCACTCACCTGGTGAAGGTTAGGTTGAGAGCGTAGATGGCGTGGTTCGTTCGGTGTCCGGACTGGATGGATATGTCCTTGGTGGATATGTCCGGATGAGTATGTCCGGATGGATATGTCCGGATGAGTGGATATGTCCGGTAGCATATGTCCGGATGGGTATGTCCGGGTAGAAGTGTCCGGTATATCCGGGCCTGTCCAGCTGTGTAAGCACATACTATAGATAGATAACTTATGAAATAAATATGAACTACCAGTATCGAATGACAAGCCTGATTGTTTTACTGTTGGCGTTGTGTCGGGTTTGTGAGTCCCGCACGTGGCGGAGGGAGGTGGGTGAGACAGGTAAGTATCGTCGTTCGTAAATACCCAAACCAGGGAGTTTTGGGGTATTTACTTCACTCCTCTCTTACCTGTCTCCTACAGCACTAACGCACAGAGTGGCACTGCTACGATGGTGGGAGGCCCAACGGGCGGGACCTGCCCACGGGAACGCCCAACACCGCACGGCCAGACTCAGAAGCGACCGTGTCCGTTAGGTAGGCCGTGACGAAAGTTGAGGGGGTTTTCCACGAGGCCGCCCGGAGGATATCATCCACCGGGACCCCTTGGAACAGGGCCTTCGATGCCGCCTGGCCTCGAATGTCGTGGGCCCTGACCGGTTGGTCTGTCTCCGCATGAAGACGAATTGCCTGCACCAGCCATCTGCTGATTGTATCTTTTGAGGCAGCCGAGTGAGGGCTCGTGGGTAGTATGAATAGGGCCTGTGATGATCTCAGGTCTTTTGTCCTATGCAAGTACCATTTGAGTGCCCTCACCGGGCACCAGAGTTTGTCCTCCGCTGTGTCGGAGGCCAGGGACAGCTTCGGGAGGAAGATGTCCCCTGGTATGAAGGCGAGCGTCTGGTTCTTAGCGAGGAACCTAGGGTCCGGAACCAGACGCACGCCTTGGCTGTCAAAACGGATGTGCCCTTCTGCTGTGGACAATGC
>KN883507.1:0-23896 GCA_000934455.1 Apostichopus parvimensis | reverse complement strand
GCTAGTAGGTCTAGAAGAATTGGAAACCACGGTCTTCTCGGCCAGTAGGGCGCGATTAGTAGTAGCCGTGTTCGGGATAGGTTCAGTTTGAGCAGCACTTTCTGTATGAGGCAGAGGGGGGGGAAGGCGTACGCCTCCATCCCCTCCCAGCTGATTGAGAACGCGTCCGACGCCCACGCCCTGGGGTGGAAGGTCCGAGTGCAAAAAACTGGGAGCTTGGCATTGGTCGCCGAAGCAAACAGGTCGATGTTCGGAGTCCCGAACAGGCGGAACAAGTTCCGGCAGGTGCCTTCCCGTAGGGACCACTCCGTTGGGGTTTGGGCCCCCCTGGACAGGGCGTCTGCCGTTAGGTTTTCCCTCCCCGCAATGTGCGAGGCTCTTAGAGAGATGTCTTTGTCTCGGCACCAGAGCAGGAGGTCCCATGTCGCGGCACACAGTGATCGGGACTTCGTCCCCCCCTGCCTGTTGACATAGGCCACTACAGTGGTATTGTCGCAGAAGGCTGTTACGGCGTGGCCCCGAAGGTGACACTCGAAGTGGTGGAGGGCTCTGGATAGTGCCTCCATCTCGAGCGCGTTGATGTGGGCCTGTTGCCAGGTTGGCTCCCACTCCCCCGAAATTGTCAGGTCGTCCAGACACGCTCCCCAGCCCTGTAAGGAAGCGTCTGAGGAGATAGAGATTAGAGACTTTTGTTCTCGGAAGGGGCGTCCCTGGACCCAGTTCTCTTTTGTGAGCCACCAAGAAAGGTGGGCTGTGTCGAACCCGTTCAGGGGTACTCGCGTGTCGAGTACGTCCCGCTCCGGGTCGTAGTGTTCTAGTAGGTGTATTTGGAGAGGTCGCATTCTGAGGCGGCAGAATGGTACTACGTCCACAAGGCTGGCCATGAGGCCGAGGGCTCTCATCCAAAGTCTGGCCGGGGAGGACCGCCTGTTGAGTAGGCGGCGAACTGTTTGTTGGGTGTTGGTGACCCGCTCTGAGGACGGTATCACCCAACCAGTGTGGAAGTCTAGAGTCGCACCCAGAAACTGAATGGTTTGGGTCGGGATGAGATGTGATTTTTCCCTGTTGATCACCCAACCGAGTTGTTCGAGGCGTTCTGTTGTGCGACCTAGGTTGAAAAGCGCCTCTTGGTGCGACCTCCCCGTGACGAGCCAGTCGTCGAGGTAAGCATATAAGGTCACTCCGCTTCGGCGTAGGTCTGGGACCACCGCGCCCGCTATTCGTGTGAAGACTCGCGGTGAGGTCGAGAGGCCGAAGGGAAGTGCCACGAACTTGTAGGTTCTTCCTTTGTAAGAAAATGCTAGGAAGTTTTGTGACGCGACTTCGACGGGGATGTGGAGGTACGCGTCTTTGAGGTCGACGGATGCCGCCCACATTCCCTTCGCGAGGTTCGGTAAAACTATCGCGAGTGTCTCCATGCGGAAGTGAGTTGGCCGGACAAAGCCCTTGTTCAACGGTTTTAGGTTGAGGATTGGTCGCCATGACCCGTCCTTTTTTGGCGTTAGAAAGAAGGACGAGCGGAAGAGTGGTCCCTCCCCTTCCGTCGCCTCCACTATTGCCCTCTTTGTCACTAGCGCATGGAGCTCGCTTTCGAGGGCGATTCTCTGGCCCGGGTCGGTGGGGACTGGGGTGTCCTTTCCGCCTCCCCCCTCTGGGGGAGTCCGAGAGAACTCGATGGGGTATCCCCTCGTAATCACCCCCAGGACCCACGGACCCGGGTCCATCTCTTTCCAGACGTTCTGGAATAACCGGAGTCTCCCCCCTACCGCCGGGTACGCTGTAACCGTGGTAGGGTGGGCATCCCTAGGGCCTTGGAGCCCCGAACGACGATCTAGGCGGTTGATCGTCTCGACGCGGTCGCGGTCTCTCGTCACGTGAGAGTCGGCCGTACCTCTGCCCCCGAGGGGAGCGTCTCGGTGACCTGTCTGGTCTCCCGCCTCTGTAGGATTTGGTGGTGTTGCCGCTGCCCCGCTTCCAGTAAGCGGGACGTTGTGCCCTACCCCTTGGGGGTCTAGATTGATCTGGGCGTCTGTAAGGGCGTGACTGTCTATCACCCCTGCGAGTATCCGGGCGGGAGAAGCCCGACTTTGACAGCGTCTCTCGCCGTTCGAATTCCTGTTTGAGGGTTTCGCCGAACTGGCCTTCGAAAAGATCCTCTCCCACGATGGGGAGGGTCGCCAGTTTCTCTTTCGATTCACCCGCTGGCCAGTTTACTGCTGCCAGTACGTTACATCGGCGGGATTCTACCGAGCGGATCGCGATTCTCGCGAATTGATCATAGATCAGCCTGGCCAGTGGGCCTAGGAGCCACAGTATCTGCGCGGCTTCGCGATCGGAAATTTGGTCCGGGTCTTCTGGCAGCTGCTGGTGATGTCGCATGAGGACTTCAGCTGCCAGAAGGAAGGTTGATGCAAATTTCATCCCAACTCGGGATGATTGATCGAGCTCGAAAAGTGTATTCTCTAGTCGTTTACGGTGTGGGTCTTTAAAATTCCCACCCGTCAAACCTTGTTCCGCCTGAAGGCGGTCCGTTGCGTCCCGAGGGATCGAAGGAGGATGGAAGAGATTCTTCCAAGTGTCCTCCGGCACACGGAGTGCTTTGTCCTGCTTTGCAGGGAAGGCTGTCCACCTCCGTTGCTTCTGCAGAAATTCAACCCGTTCGAAGCAGAGCGGGTCCACAGGGATGGAGGTGGAATCGTCCTCTGGCGTTTCATTTGTTGAACGCAGTTTTGACGATGATTTTGGGGCCGAGGGTCCCGCTGGGGAGTCCTCGAACCCCAACCGTTGTTTAAAAATGTCCGCGACTTTTGCGATGAGGTCGGGTGGTAGGGTAGTACCCCGCGGTTCCACCTCCTCTTCCGATTCTGTTTCGGGGAACCGATCGCCCTCGAAGTCTTCGAGGCGGTCTCCGAGTTCAGAAAATGCTTCGGAGGCCTGAACCTCCAAAGCATCGGGGTCCGGAACGATAGAGGAAAGATTCCTCGGGACCCGTGGAGGCACGGTGCCTAAATGGACGGGATATTCCCGTGTTGCCGGAGGGATGTCGGTTATAGATTCCGCCCGGTCTGGGACCGGCTGTATCGTCGCGGGGGTCAGGTGTTGGACCAGCGGTGATAGTACTGAGGTGAGCTGCGAGAGCAGCCACGCACAGTGGGCGGAGGGAGGTCCTGTGGGCGGTGGCGGTGCCTCCGCAGACCTTTCTTTACGGTGTTTCTTTCTCCTAAAGTCCGTGTCCGAGTCCGGTGAAGACTCATCAGGAATTGACGACGGACGACGCACTGGCGAGCGGCTACGTGTCCCCGGTTCTTTCGGAACTGACGCAGACCTGTTTGTCTGGTCTTGAGGGTCGGAGGGCACAACGGAGGCTCCCGCAGTGGGAGCGGCCCTACCCTTAGCAACCGAGCTGGCTTTCGGTGCTTTCCCCTTGGCTCTGTTATAGGTCTTTGCTTTGACCTTAGCCTTAGGGTTCGAGAGGTTCTCGGATCTCGGGGTTGTCTCTGGATCGGTGGTCCGCGGGGTTCGCGGTGTGTCGTCCGGAAGTTTGTCACGGACCGCGGACTGCGGAGCAGTTTGGTCCAGAGCCGGAGTCGGCGACGTAGGTGGAAGGTGGTCCAGCTGGAGCTGAAGCCGTTGACGCTTAGCTTCCAGCCAGGCTTCCGTTTCTTTCCAATTAGCCTGCGTGAAAGTCACGCAGATGGAACAGGGCTCCCGCCGAGAGCAAGATCTGCACTGCGGGCATAGTGCGTGCTCGTCCCAGGCACGCCCGGGGCGGAATAGCGAGCACGTTGCACACTTAATAGATGTTCTCCCGTCTTTAGACATCCTAACTTCCTATAGGAGGAGGATAAGTCGGGAGAAAGTAATATTAAATCCGCACAACTAATACATGTGTGAGGTACCGTAATGCAAAATGAGGCGAGATCCTAGTTGTTAAATGAGGCAGAAAAACCGCCGAAAACAAAAGGATACTTAGCAGAACTTGGAGAATCCTGTCGTAAACTCTGATAAGAACCTTCGTTGTTCGTGAAAAGCAGAATTCCAGCAAGAAAATCCAGTTTAGCGTACGTGAAAACGGAGCTCTAAAAACACGCGTTTTCCTTCGGAATGGTAAATTCGGAAGGAAGAGGGAGTGCGCGGTGACCTATGGGAGAGGTCACCGGGGGCGCAGTGCTAAAATTATACCAGTGGCGTCTAGGTAGACTAGGAAATGTGCGTTAGTGTTGTAGGAGACAGGTAAGAGAGGAGTGAAGTAAATAAGCCTTATCTTTGTATATTTTAGTTTATGCCACTTCTGACAGAATGATCTAATGCCATGCCTATTAGCTAGACTAGACATGCCAGCCATTTGTTTTTAAATTGTTGTACTTCTGCTCTTGCAAGGTGAACTTCTCAAGAGAAATCCAAACATTTTACAAAGATTCAACCTTATTTTTGATGGGGAACCCGTGTCTCTGATGACAGGGGTGGGTGTAGGGTTGTGCGGGATCCCGGTAGTCAAGTGAATCCCGGTATCCCGATCCCGGTATTGACTAATCCCGATCACAGTGCAATGTGTAACTACTACCGGTATTGGGAAAACAACCGGTTATTACATTCGTTTCGGTATCATTCCCGGGAATCCCGGACATAATAAAAATATCTACGTGTTACTATTTGAAATAAAGAAAAGAAAACACATTCCTTTCGTGTCTCTGTTCTTATTTGATTAACATACTTATCAATTTACGTACTGACCTAGACCTATAATTTAACGAATCAACGTACTTTCACGTAGTAATTTGGACCTAGGCTACATCAAATATCTAACGTTACTTGGCTTAGCACGTTGCGGGACTAAAGTTATTCTGAAATTTTCGTTATTTGTTATTCCTTCAAACGATGATTGTGAATGTTCCCATGTACAAAATCTTACCCTTATGCATTTCACCTCATTTTGATATCATAATTATAACTATTTCATAAATGTTGAACCAAAACCGCAGGTAGTATATCCAGCTTCTATCCATTTGCGTCCGGGACTGTATATTTGTATAGCCTAGGTTACGGTACAGGTACACACAATGCTGTGCGCACAGTGTATGAAGTTCGTTCATATAACATTGCATGCACCACACCGATCAGTGGAAAGTTTCCAGTGCATGATATGAATATTTATAAGCATTTTAACCCAAACAGCCAATCCTCACGTGACAGTATTTCTTCTTGGAAACTCAAACGGCTTTTTCATACCTGATTTAGTGAAACATGGGCGTGACTTAAAGAAGTCTTTTTTTGGAAAAGTAGTTTAGATTCAAGGAATCTTAGGGTGAAGAAACCAAATGTTATCGTACCCGTAGGGACGAAGCTTAAATGTTACGGCGAACAGATTTTATCTGAAGATTTTATAAATAATGATGATTGTTAAGAGAGAGAAAAAAAATTTAAAAAATTGGGGATTGATTGGGGAGAATTACGTAAAATCGTCTTTGTGTCTGTTTTTAACAAAACTTTGTAATCGATAGATACGTGAGACAGCAATTTCCTCTTGATTTTCCCATGTACTACTGTAACGTTAGCCATATCACCAGCTAATTCGGCTACGACGTGGGTCCTGTCGTAGTAGTACGAGACAGTTAAAAATATATGTACACAACTAAACACGAAACTGAGACGGCGTGGAACTCTTTCTCATATGCATTAACTACATACGACAATGTGCGTCGACTGAGACCCAATTTAGACTTCTCGAGCCTCAGCTCCTTACAATATACAGCTAAGACATTTACCAAAGAACACAATTACACTAACACAATATCCCACAAAACTGAGATGCATACAATATGCATACAAAGCCATACAGATGATACAACTACAACAACAAGTGCAAGTTAACATATGCAAAGAAAGTAACAATACGATTGTATACCAACATCGCGTGGCTATAACAAAAACATTAACACCCAAAAGAATGGCGTGCACTGTGCAATCTTAATCTTACACTAACAACAAAGGCAGATTTGTTTTTATTTAGGTAGGAGATGGAGAGCAAAGTTTATGTAAAGACTTCCTGTTGGTGTTCGGCATGAATGAAAGGTTTGTAAAAGATGTTACAAGTTCTATTAATTGTTGGGAAAAGGTTGATGTGGGCCCTATTTCTGCATCAGTTTGATTCTAACTAGCATAAGATATACATCCAAAGGAAAAGCTCAACATTCAGTTTTGCGTTATTTTGCAATTATGGCGGAAAATATTGAAGTTTTGGAAGCGGATACAAGTGGGGACGTGGAGGGGGGTAGCGAAAGTTCAGAGATTGAGTTGCTGCCGGCCGCTAACAAGAAATCAGCAGTTTGGACTTATTTTGGATACAAGAAAGGACCTGATGGAAAAGCGGAAAATGTAGAGCGTGTCACCTGCAAAGTGTGCAAAGTTCAGTACTGGGCTAAGGGGGGCAACACATCGAACTTGTTTCGCCACTTGGAGAGTTGTCACCCAAAAGAGTTTGAAAAGGTGAAGACAGGGGCAGGGGAAAAGAAAGCAGCCCAGCCAAAGCTGAGTACAGCAAAAACAACGAAACTGCAACAAACCCCAATTACATCTTTCAACAAATACAAGCGAGAAGATGCCAAATGGAAACTGCTAACGGAAAAATTAACTTTTTGTCTGGCAAAGGATTTACTTCCGATCTACAGCGTAGAGAAGCGAGGGTTCAAGGAAATGGTCCGTGCATTTGACCCGCGATACGAACTACCTGGCCGAAAGTATTTTACCCAGACGGCCATACCCAAACTTTACAATAAAACGAAAGAGGCAATTAAAGAGGAACTAGGGAAAGAAATGGACTTTTTTTCTGCAACGAGCGATCTATGGTCCAGCAGAAGAATGGAGTCATACATGAGCCTAACAGCTCACTACATTGACTCCAATTGGAAACTTCAATCTCGGTGTTTAGAGACAATTTTTGTTCCACAGGACCATATAGCACTCAATCTCGCTGAAGTGTTTAAGGAGGTTTTGAGCGACTGGGATCTCCCCATCACAAAGCTTGTCGCTATAACCACCGACAATGCGGGGAACATTGTCAACGCCGTCACCAGCATGGGGGGTGAACCATGTATCATGTTTTGGACACAATTTAAACCTTGCCGTGACCAAAAGTTGGAAGGATGATAACAGGGTGTCAAGAGCTGTTGGGGTGTGCAAAAGCATAGTAAGCCACTTCTCTCATAGCTGGCAGAAGCGCAGGGAACTCGCAAAATTTCAGGAAGAACTTGGCCTGAAGTTGCAGTCACTTAAAACGGTATGTATACACTTTCCATTTTAGAATCATATTTTTGCAAGGTAAAAATTATTTGGGTGAGGATGATAAGCTAAATCATTTTTGGTTTTAGATATTTTGGAAAAATGTTTAAAATAATTCAATTTAATAAAGAAGTGTGCATCTTTCATATTCTCCATCAATCAAACGTGAAAAATAAAAAACATTTTTCTTACGAAAAAAATGGAAGGTCAATTTAGACCATCTGTATTTGAGGTCTATGAAATAACTTTAATCTGTTAAAAAATAAACCTGATACAGAGACGGCGTCACTTCAGTGGCAGTTGTTGATTGTGTCATTGTAAATATTTAGTCATAAAACATTTAATTATACTTATACAGTTAAATTTATCTATAGCAGGCCAGTAATATGCACATCTTTAATTATACTATTACCAAATGATATAACGTTTTGGAAGTTGAAAATAACAAAGTTTCACTTTGATCTCTAAGCCTTAGCTGTTTCATTCCAACATATCGAAGGATATGATTTTTAACAATTCAATTTGAAAACGGATCAGATATACAGGCATTCATTTATAACCTGGTTTTTCAATTGTCGCTTCAATAATGGAGTATGATTAAAGAAATTCCAAATAATATTAATAATTGAAAATCGCAATCTGAATTATATTTCCCTTTATTTCTTTATCTTCACAGGAAAGTGTAACACGCTGGGGGTCCCGGTACGAGATGATTAAAAGGTTGTTGGACCATGACGAGGCAGTTAGAAGGGTGCTGGCCATGGACCCCAAGACCAGCCACCTCTTACCAACATGGCAGGACAAAGATGTCCTAGAAAGCATTTGTAACGCACTAGAGCAGGTCTCCAAGTTTACGGACATGATTTCTGGGGAAAATCATGTAACTATTACTTCAGTCATTCCCACACTCGCTCTCTTTGAAGCAGAGATTTTTGCCGCAAAGGAAGGGGACACCCAACTCACAAAAGACATGAAACGACGAATGTTAGAGGACTTCCGGTCTCGCTACGAAGGGAAAGACTTTGTCACTTTATTGAAAACAGCATGTTTTCTAGACCCGCGGTATAAAATCGAATACCTCGACGACGATGAAGTACTGGAAGCAAAGAACTGTATCATTGCAGAATGTAGAGGTTTTATGGAAAAGAAAGTCAAGAACCCTTTTATTCTTAGTGAAGTTTCAGGGGAACCCAGTGAAGGGGAATGTCATCACGTTGGAGGAAAAAGAAAGTTTGGAGATATGCTGCAAAAGGCGAAAAGGCGGGGGCAAGTTGGTGGTGTTGGTGGCCAATCTGCGGATCTAACCAATGAGGAAAAAATCAAGAGAGAGATTGGGAAATATCTTGCCACCGATACGATTCAATGGGAGGCCGACCCACTGGAGTGGTGGAAGGGAGAGGCAGTCAAGTTGCCTTGGCTTGCTCTCTTGGCCAAAAAATATTTGTGTATTTGTGGATCAAGTTCCTCATCTGAGCGACTTTTTAGTACGGCTGGGGACATTGTTACCCCAAACAGAAGTAGACTTCAGCCAGAGAAAGTTCGAATGTTTACGTTTTTGGCAAAAAATCTATAACTTGAACAAAATCATGTACTGTTAAATATATCAGAGCATTTAGTACGCCAAATTAAATATTATCATATTAACGAGGTCCTGTAAAGAACAACTTAACTCTTAAGCTAGACTCTTCTGAGGCTAGCACAATTAAAATTCATGCTAACTTGTAACCTTAAAGCCAAAACACTAACTGTGATTTTGTGAAGAAAAAAAAAAGACTGGGGGGTAAAACCAAAGTAAAATTTCACATGAATATTTTTTGTTGGTATGTTAACGCAAACTGAGTAAGCGTTTTCTTTCGTATGAGTTTGACATCAGTTCGAACGATTTTCTTTTCTTCCTTCCTCGATGTTTCATTTGTTCGATGATTCAGCTATTCATTGCCATCTTTTTATTCACGTTTGTATTCTTTATTGTTCTTATTATGACTCTTTTATTTTTATTCTACTTTTAGCTTTTGTGTTCAGGGCCTCGGGGAGATTAGCATTACGCTAACCGAGTTTACCCTTAATGTTAAATAAACAAATAAATATCACACATATTTCAATTTCTACAACTTCTCTGTGCTTAGTGTTAAGTATCGGCGCTCTCGGATGCGACGGAAGACCGCAGAGCAAACTTACACGAGTTGACCTTTGTACCGATTGTTACTTATACATGTACACATGGCGGCAGTGGTCTAGTCTAACATGCACCTGTGAGAAACTTTTCTGGAAGAATGCCAATATTTACGTAACCCAAACGCGCTGCACGTGTACCGTAGTCTTTTTAGTACGTCACACCACAACATAATACCACTGCACTGCAGTTGGTTTATGCGTATTGTACACGCTAGTATTCAGTGTGTGGTAGTTTACATTACAAACGGATTATTGCCGATCGATGTTTGTTTCATGATATCGGAAGTTTCGTAAGTTCAACTTTTAAAAGCTTGTAAGAAAGATAAAATATCTTTTAACATTTCATCTTAATGTAGCTACTCTTAACTTGTCATTTTCAAGTTTGTCATTAGTTTCGTGACAATGTTAATTCGAAATAGTGTCAGAATTTTGCATCAGCAAATGCGATAATTTGTTATCACCAGCCCACGCAAATATATCAACATTTTCAGGGGGCTTTGCGCCTGGACCCCAACAACCGGTCCCACCCCTTCACCCCGCCGGGGCCCCTAAGTCAAGCCCCTAGACCCCACGCCATATGCTCGCACGCTTCGCCTGCTTGGTGTCTTTGCTGTTCGCGCGAAATTAAACAGGTTTTGTGCGCGTACACATGTCCAGTTATACGTGAGCGGTACTGTAGGCTATGCATATTGAATGTATGACATTGAGTCTCGTAACTAAGTGCTTTGAACCATAGATGAAAGTTGAGGAAAATACCGGTTGTAGTTACGATACCGGTATTCATGTTGCAACACTACCGGTTGTGTAAAATCCGACTACCGCACAAGCCTAGGTGGGTGGGTGGCTGGCATCAATTATGGCGCCCAGGGAGATATGGGACAAGAAAAATGTATTTTTCAGTTACATGACAGCTTCTTATTATTAAAGCTGCACACAGTCAAACGTTTTGGTGATAAAATCAAATGGATGCCTGTTATGGTTGGGTATAGGTAAAAATGAGTCAGGGCTTCCACATACCAGAAAAATGATTGAAATGAATTGTTCATGACAAACAATGCAAAAATATTGAAAGGAAAAATACTCCAGACTCATAGTTGAAACCCCCATATCAATATCTGGCCCCTAACTTGAGAAATGGTTGATTGAATGTAACCTATTGTGACTGGCTTAAACCTTCAACTGTACTCCAGGAAGCTGAATTAAGGTAGAGGGTCTGTGATAATTATCTGGGCAGATGCTCTTCAAAATCTTTTAAAAAGCTATCATAATTTGTCTTGTTGATTTATCCTTGAAACCTGATACATTAGGAATATTTGCTTAGCTTTCAAAGTTCTCTGTATGTACATAGAATTTCATCAAAATTTTAACTTTTACTGTAGTTATAGGCTCAACTTCCTGGTTGACCCCTGTTAGAGAGCCGACCGTATATAGGCCATGGACTGTAAGTTCTTCATGTGCACAGATTGCAAATTTTCAAAGGCCTGACAAGCAGCTTCTACTACACCAGTCCGGAAATCTTTACTCCACATCGGTATGTTTTTTTTTTTCTCAGGCTCTCTCAAAATTGCCTCACACTTTATATCTATACACTTTGCATACCAGTACATACCTTTAGGTTACTGTTACTGGTCAGTAGACAGAACAATACATGAATACCATAACACCTACAGGCCATGGCCTTAAACAATACATACATAGGTAAAAGAAGTCACTGTGTAACACTACTAACTTCCATAATGTCCTACAGGCCATGGCATTAAACAACACATACATAGGTAAAACAAGTCACTGTGTAACACTACTAACTTCCATACTGTTCTGCAGGCCATGGCCTTAAACGATACATACATAGGTAAAACAAGTCACTGTGTGACACTACTAACTTCCATAATGTCCTACAGGCCATGGCCTTAAACAATACATACATACAGTACCGCTCATGTATAACTGGACATGTGTACGCGCACAGAATCGTATAAAAACGTATAAACAAGTACACTCGCGTATAAACTCGTTGACAAACAAATTGCGGCGTAGACGCCGCGTAGACACCCCGTATAATCCCTCTACGAGTTTATACGCAGGAAATGCTATTGTGCTCAGTGAATAGGGATTAAAGTCGCCGAAAGGATTAGTGAGATGTTTGAAACAGCCGTTCCTTACATCGTAGTTTAAGTTGTGATATTCACCTAGCAGTAAAAGGGACGCAGGTAAAGTGTTTGCCGGCATAGAACTTAACTGGTTTTCGTTATTTGGGTTTCTATTCAGTGTTTCTTTTCCTGACTTTTTTTTCATTTGTAGAGGTTTTGTTCCACGGAGGATAAGTTTACTTTGAATAGTTGGCAACATTTTGAAGAAATAATAAAGTATTATTAAGCGTTTCTTGTGTCAATTTTCTTTATAATTTACCGTTGGTTCCAACAGAATGAAAAAAAAAAAATTCCACCCAACAACTTTGAAGCAGGTCCGGTTAAAAACAAAACATGTTTCTCGTCTGCGCAAGGGGCCTCCTTTTTCCTGATTCCCGAGTCTCTATTTGGATTACAAGAAATCTAAACTATCCTTAAAAATTATTTTGTAAAGGTTGCCACATCTTCCAAACTAGTATCAGCACATGAAAAGAAGAAAAATGGCCGCCCGTTTTTTTTCAGATCTCAGTACGAGAAACATGTATTTTATTTGGATAGAACAACTCTCGTTAATGTGGTTAAGTAAATATTTTTCTACCCTAGCTGTATGTCGTTTTTATAAAACCTTCATGAAAACCAACTTTTTGGAAAATGGATTTTGAAGCTCAGTCAACAATTTAAGAAATGCTTACCGTTAAATACTTGCGTCAAACAATACATTTCGTATTTATTCCAATAAAGATCCACAGAGGATAAAAATGCTAAGTAGAGCTTACTAAAAGAGAAATAGAAACTGCATGTACATCACTGTACATCGTCATTTTAAGTATCCAAATACTATACAAAGAGATTGAGTTCACCGAAACACCCCTTTTCCTTACCACCTGAAGAAAACCGTCTTTTATAAATTATACTACCTTACAGTACTTTACATTCGATACAAAAGTTACTTCTACAACTTCTTCCCAAAATATGTGTTGCGCAATATGTCGCAATCTTTTTAAGTGCGCAGTACATGTGTACCATTAATAATTTGCATATTACACCAAAATTTACACTCGGGGTCCAGATGGCGGGAAAATGTACCATCGTGTTCAATGTGTTGTGTCGTTCCCATGGTGCGATGAACTTGGGCAAGTTCGAATGTCGATGACCTACTTATGTTCCTTGACCAATGTCAATGGGAATTATGTGTGTAAAAACTCGGGTTTTTCCACGTGTTATATATATATAGAAGTTTAACGTAAGCGGAGCGAATTTCGGGGCAGCTCGTTGATTGTGAGGAAGCACTTATCTAAGCATCAATATTTGTGAAAAATATCGTAAGGTTTTTCTTCCGAAAATATTTTTGACTAGTAATTGGAATCTCAATGTATTAAGAAGTACTGGGTCTAAACCTTATCACTGCATTTTGGGGGAAGTCAGCCTCTTCAAGTGCAAAATATTGTTTTTTCATTTAAGGTTATCGTGGTTTTCTTGCGAGGTGTATACGGCGTATCTTGCAATTTAGGCTAAGAGGTAGGATCGGCCAAGGCCTACCTAGTTCTCATAGATTATTACCTACATTAAATTTAATGCCTAACGGGAGGATCTCGTATAAATAGTAACAGACTGGGGCACATTGTCGTAATTAATATAGTTTCCTTGCTAAAGTTTTGCACTGATTGTATCGATCGTTTGTGCTCCTAGTAGCGCTGTTTTCTTTGTTACTCTGATTCTTATCGGCTTAAGTATATGCTAACTCTGTGGTTGAATATTTTGGAAAGTCATTCATTGGGCTTGGTGCGATACTGAGTTTACCGACTCTTTTCTTCATCACAGTTTATTCTAACCCATAGAAGCTCTGCTTCTGTAAAGCGGCTGCCACAACCCTACGTTTACAGATTATACGAGATTGTACGTCTTTACGCGCGTATAATCCCTATTCAGGGGCACTAGAGCGAAGCCCTCAGCCGCGTAGACATGGCGTAGACGCCGCGTAGACGCGGCGTAGACCCCCCATAGAAAGTTGCGTACAGAAACGTATAACAAAGTATAATCTCGTATAATCGCGTAGATAAACGTAGAGTATACGTCTACGCGGAGTTATACGTGAGTGGTACTGTAGGTAAAACAAGTCACTGTGTGACACTACTAACTTCATAATGTCCTGCAGGCCATGGCCTTAAACAATACATACATAGGTAAAACAAGTCACTGTGTGACACTACTAACTTCCATAATGTCCTGCAGGCAATGGCCTTAAACAATACATACATAGGTAAAACAAGTCACTGTGTGACACTACTAACTTCCATAATGTCCTGCAGGCCATGGCCTTAAACAATATATACATAGGTAAAACAAGTCACTGTGTGACACTACTAACTTCCATAATGTCCTGCAGGCCATGGCCTTAAACAATACATACATAGGTAAACAAGTCACTGTGTGACACTACTAACTTCCATAATGTCCTGCAGGCCAGGGCCTTAAACAATATATACATAAGTAAAACAAGTCACTGTGTGACACTACTAACTTCCATAATGTCCTGCAGGATGTTGATTCTACACGTTATCTCCAACATCTGCTCTTCATTTGTTGACTGGTAGGTGATGCAGAAGACTCGGTTCGCAAATTCAGGAATCTGCGATACCTCGTGAAGGAATCTATGGAGAAGAAAACAGATCACACGATGTCATAACACTGCCAAAGTGCAAAGAAGGTTGAACTTGGAAGCCGCTCTTTTTTTTTTATAGACACATGAAATCAATATTTGTGTACAAATAAACATCCAACACTCTGACTGAAAACGACAAAGAAATGGAAAGGCTACCTTTCTAAACACATCCATCTGTATTCCCAGATTTAAGCATCCAATTAACCCATCGCCCCTGATGTTTAGCGAAACTTGTAACCAAAATAAAACCAAATTGAATGCAGCTTGTGCGAGACAAATGTGCACATTCTTTTCTTCTTCCACCGACTTTAAAGGTCAAAACTAGTCCACCGACTAAGAAGGTCAAAACAGGTCACTGTGATATCTCACAGAGAGGTTTATGGGATTCACAAACAATGTTACCTATTCTCCTTAATAGTCTGCATTCTCAAAGATACTTTTACACCATTCCCAACAAATTCAAAATAATTGACACTTTTTCTATGATAAATTGTCTATTCTACTCAGTTATGATATGTCAAAAGATATTTCAGGCAGACAATTGAACATCAAATCATAAAACATATAGCTCCACTTCAACAAAAGCAGCAAAAACAGCTAATATCCTTCCAACTTTTCAAAGAGTTTCACAGTTTTCTCACAAAGAAACAACCACTTAAGATCCGCCTGGTCTGTGTAACAAATGCTGACATGTTTGGTTTTCATTGGTAACGATTTTACCAATTCTTTGGATTTTACCCCCAAAAAATATAACATTTCAATATTAAAGGGACCATAAAGTGAAATGCAAAGGAAGTATCATTTGATAGTACGTACAAAAATTCACAGAGACTGCCTTGCCAGGTTGGAAATTTGTGGACACAAGGAAACAAAAATTTGAAATAAACTGTGAAAAAATATATAACCATGTCTTTCTATTTTCTTTTTAACTACTTTTGCCACTTTAGAGTATCTAGCAATAGTTTGTACCATCATACAGTTTCTTTAAAATAGTATATAAGTATGCCTCTTACTGTTCTGGTTTATCTAAATCTGCAGCCCCCTCTTTCTGAAGGTGGTTCTTTATTTTAGCAAGTTCTTCTTTTTGAGGTCTCTAGAAGGAAAAAAAATACAGAGATAGCATTTTGTTTTAAATTTATTACAGTAAATCATGTCGAAATAGAGCATCAATCATACACGGATACCATTTCATGAAATTAAACTTTAATTTTAAATTTAATTTTAAATTGTACTTGAAATTATCAATACTATGTGTCAAAAACGGAAATTTTAAGTTTGTGATATCATGGAGGTAAAACAGAATGTTTTTACCTCCATTGTGATATACAGTAGCCCCAATTCAGAATAACACAACACAAAGTACAGTGTTTGAGTAATTATACTTCACTTAATTAGAACTGTGATCAACAGGCTATCCTTTGCCACAGTTCCGACTAAAAGTGGTTCAAAATGACAGCTTCCTTTCAGCAAACAGGTTGCCGTTGGTGATCGGTAACATAATCACACAAGAGGGTGACAGAAGTAATAAAGTACCAGATCAAATTATGGTTCAGGAAGGACAGACTAGACAGATAAGTAACAATAGGTCACCTAAAGTTGAAAAGAAATAGACACCATTGATTACAATGAGAAGAACAAATGCAGGTCACTGTTAATCCTGAAGGCAAAGAGGGTTAACAGGCAAAGAGGTAACAGGCACCGACTGACAACAACTGTATCACTTAACAGGGTTAACTAACCCATGGAGTTGATTAACCTGACTGTGGGATCTATTTATCTCACTTTTACAGTATGTAATCAGTGATAGGTGGAGGGGTAAATAAAATGTTGTCCACTCTATACATGATAATATGTAACTATGCATATTCAGTAAGCTATTAGGCAATGAACTTCCCAAGGTAGAGCAATTAGGGAGTAACTGCTGACACCCTTGGCTGTGCTATAAGCTGGGCTGGGTTGGGAAGGGGTAGGAGGGGGAGGAGAGGAGAGGAGGTACGGAAAGGAGAACATAGTACAGGGAAAGAAGTTAGGTTGGTGTACGTGTGTGTAGGAAAACGGGGTAAAATATATTTTGTTGTGTTCAATATCCAACATGTGGTTGTTAAATTAATTTTCCTCTCACCATGCATCCCTGATTTTCCAAACTTTGGCTTGATATTCCTCCCTACCTCCCTCCCTCCCTCCCTCCCCCCTGATTTCCGATGCTGGTGAGTGACCAAAAAATCCAACATCTTAAAATAAATCTGCCTGGCACAAGTAAATGTTTTCAAGTGTAAAACGAATGTTTCAATTCTAAGGTCGATGCAACGAAATGTGAATATCACGTAAGGTCGGAATCATAATAATATCAACATTTGAATGGTAACATTCTTATCAAAAGAAACTTTCTTTTCTTATGACCAGAGTATCTATGCAGTTCTTACTACATCATACGTATTACATACCATATCGTACAAGGACTGTAAGCTCTCCAGGTCAACCACAGATAAATCCATCTTGAGTACTGCTTGTTCCAGGTCCCTCATCTCGATGTGAAGACTGGACATGAAGATACCCACTGCCTGTGAGCGTTTGTCGTCAAGTAACTTTGCCACCTGAAGACGGAGACATATATGAAAGGTTTGTCTCAATTAAAATGACTCCTTTACCAGCCATGAACCGTCAATCCTGGTTTCAAGTCACCCGAATCACATCCGACACACAATAATATTGTACCATCATATGAGCTAAACCAGTAAAGCCACCCCACGTGAAGTGTAAGTGATATTAACCGATTTGGGTCTTCCCCATGTACTATGCAAATTATGTATCTAAGTTTGACTTTGTGAAATGACTTCCCTCCAGGACGATATAGCGACAAATAATCCAGCATAATATAATCAATGTATTAATATGCACACATGTAATGCATAGATGCATTACATGTGTGCTACAATTTAATGAAACTCTCCAGCGTTTCAACAGATGGCAATGTAATAATATAGGTTCTACCTAGCAAGGGTGTAGGAACCGGTGGGGCTGGGGGGGCACCAGCCCCCCCAGTGAAAAATATGGTGGGGCGGAAGTATCATTCCGCCCCCCCGCTCCGCAAGTCAGAAAACCCCTTTTTCATTTCCAAATGAGAAAAAAAATCTCATTTGGAGCACCAAATTGCATCTAAGGCCAGGTGAAAATGCAAAATTATTTACAAAATGGAGTGGGTGTTGAAGTGTGCTATATTGCACCAAATTGCATCTGAGGCCACCTGGAAGTGCAAAAAAAATCCAAAAAAAGACCCCTCCCCCAGGCCGGCCATCAGTCTTCAGCCCCCCCACTCAAAAGTACTTTCCTACGCCACTGCTACCTAGTGCTTATGATATGCACTGTACAGACTTCTGTATAAAAGTAACACAATCTCATGACAACACTCATCAGCATGCAAAAAAACACTGTATTATTGAACAGACCTGTACAAAATGTGCAGTGTGATCTGCACTGTACAGATCTGGTAACACAATCTCTGAAAACACTCATCAGCATGCGAACAAACACTGTATTAATGAACAGACCTGTACATATTGTGCAGTGTGATCTGCACTGTACAGATCCCGTAACACAATCTCTGAAAACACTCATCGGCATGCGAACAACACTGTATTAACGAACAGACCTGTACAAGATATGCAGTGTGATCTGCACTGTACAGATTTCATAACACAATCTCATGAAAACACTCATCAGCATGCGAACAAAATTACAAACACTGTTTTAAAGAACAGACCTGTACATATTGTGCAGATGCTTTTGATAAAACTTGAGCACTTATGGTTTATGTTTGCCTAGTGTACATGCTTTTACAACAAACTGCCAGATATTAAATATGATGCACTGTACTGCCGAACTGTCCAGCTTTCCGGACTTCCCAGCTTTCTACCCCCCTCCCTCCCCCCCCCCTCATTATTTTAGCCTTTCAGAGCATCCCAGAGCTTTGACATCTTTTGAAGGTGAATACCCAAAACACCTAGAATAGCTAGAAACATTTGCTTGCAATGAAATCAAAGGTCTCTTTTCCTTGGACTTTATAAAATATCAAAATTCTGCCAAAGGCCATCATCATGTAAGACCTTTTAAATTCAAAGGAGAGAATTATATTACCATTTTCAATTTCAATTGTTGACATTATGAAATCAAAGGTCATCAATTGATCCTCCTAAGCCTCATTTTTTTCCTCCCTAGAGAAAACATTTAATACACCACTGGATGATACAACACATGTATGAACCAACTCAACTGTCTTTAAATCATGTCAAAAAACGAAACCGGGACTGAATGTTTCTGACAACCTCCAGGGGACATGTATCAAATATAAACTATAGTCTGAACATATCGTCCACAAATAAACAGCAACTAACTTTTCAAAATATACTAAGCCATGATAAAGTATTAAATAACCTTGCTGTTGACAGTCCCAGTAGAGATGTTATGTATGGTTCTGAATTTACAACAGAAGAAGGCATTGTTTAGTACTATTTAAACTAATATTTCTGCTCCATGTTTCATGAATACACTTTATTTCACGGTGAGTGGCATGTTAACTCAAAGCACATTTTTGCACCGATATTGAAATGAACAGTATTCCACTGCTGATTAGAGACACAAAAATCATTTGAAAACATTGAGATTTAATCATAACTTATAGTCTGATAAAAATGGTGTAATTTACCATTAAACCCAATATAGAGCACTTAACAGCAGACAAATGAAATGATATAGTTGATTAATTCATTTGACAATCGTTGAAACCCTCATAAACCTGTCTGCATATTGTAATGGATCGTGTAGCATTTTTTTGGGGGAATATACAGATTGCTCAGAGGTAGAGAACCTAATCTTTACTTTGGTAATTGAGAAATTGTACCACCGGGGTTGCAGCAGCTGTGAGCAATTTCGTAACAACTTTACTGACTTTTGTTTTTTATTTTTGCAGTGTAAAGTCTTTAAGTACTTATGACAGAAAGCACACACTGAAAGCTCACCGAAAGTTTCCTGCCTCGTTTATGTCCTGATAAAGTACATGAGTTCACACAGTTAACATTTAAGTAAATCACAGGGTAACGTCGCAGAAACTTTGCATGATCAAAATATGAGGAACCAACAGAGCTCCACTGAACAGTGTGTGAAGTAGAATGAGAAGGTTGGAGTGATAGAGGGAGGGGGTACCCGGGTTAGAGGACTGTGCTAATAGATAGCCAAATGTTCAAGACAGTGAGGAGACAAGAAATTAAGGGTGTGACCTAACGGTGATTTCGCTAACCGTTTAACCGGATCGCCGCCGGTCCGGTTAAACGAACGCCGTTTTCCGATCGCGGCTTTTTCGACGCAATGTCACTCAACTTTTAATGAAAATAGGACATTATGAGTACAATAATTAAGGGTTTTTTTTCAACAGGTAGCAATTCAGGCAACAAGACGACGATCAATGTATGTTAATTACTAATTTGGCCCAATAATATTGCGAACATTTCGTGTAATAATTGCTGAAAAGAATAACACACGTGATCAGTATTCGTGGTCTTCAGAAGTTCAGATCACTGAATTTATATAACTCCGCCTTCGGCAACATCGTAACTTTTGAAAAAAATAATATATTTGTCTATCTATCACAAGATTTAAGCAAAAACTCGCCTAACTTAGCAAACTTACCCACCTTTCCTGCTTACTCATTAAAAGCCATGTTTAGAAACAAATTACGCACGCACGTGTTGTGCGATGGGTTGTAAAAATCAAGTTGAAACTGGTTTGAGCAGCCTCCGATTTCAGCGACGTCACGTGCCATACAGTACTTTACATTTGATACAAAAGTTACTTCAACAACAGCTTCCCAAAATTTGTGTCGCAATAGGTTAAGTTTTAACTGCGCAGCATGCACAGTACCATTCATAATTTGCATATTACACCAAAATTTACACTCTGCGTCCAGATGGCTGGAAAATGTAACATCATGTTCAATGTGTTGTGTCGTTCCCATGGTGCGATGAACTTGGACAAGTACGAATGTCGATGACCTACTTATGTTCTGTGACCAATGTCAGTGGGAATTATGTGTGTAAAAACTCGGGTTTTTCCACATGTTATATATATAGAAGTTTTACGTAAGCGGAGCGAATTTTTGGGCGGCTCGTTGATTGTGAGGAAGCACTTATCTAAGCATCAATATTTGTGAAAAATATCGTAAGGTTTTTCAGATATTTTTCTTTGAATGTCCCCTCCATATATCTCTCTTTCTCCGTCCACTCAAAGCTCGACATTTACACTAATTCTGTTCGGGGAAAAATTATCATAATTATCGAAATATCACGATAATTTTTGAACTATTTATCGTGACGGTAAAAAGCTATTATCTCCCGCAATGCATGCACAGTATAATACCATGTGTGAAAAAAAATGGCTGTACACGTGCGGACCTGAGAGAGCAAACTGGCCTGTGTTGTTATTGTTATTACGGTACTTTCTAGAACGACCATTTGCGTCTTTTGGGGTCAACATACTTTCACACGGGATTTCACCATGCCATTGATCGATGTATATGTACGGGTGATATATGTCGCAAATATAAACTGAGAAAACGAATTGATGACACTATCATGAGTTCATGAATATTGGCCTACTACTATAATTATATTGGACACATTATTCATGCCTAAATGTCGTTTTTCTGTTTTTTATTGATAGTTTGCAGTACATTACTCAGTACTTTACATTTTTTTAAATAATTTTCCTGTTTAAAATGTATTTGATTTTTTTTTTTTTAATTTTCCGTTTATACGGTTTGTGATTTTCTAAACGGATAGTGCATTTGCGACCGGTTAAACGGTTAACCGTTTAAACGGTCACACCCTTACAAGAAATCAAGGGTTTATGAAGTAATAAACGAGATATCACCAGATTTTAGCTTTGCAGTAATCACCACAAGGAATGTACATGTTGTACATAAATAAATACTGTATTTAGAGCATTAGGAACCCTTTCAGTGATAAAATAAGATACCTATTTTCAAACTTTAAATTCTTATGAAACCCTTTTTTTGTCAAATAAGATTTCTTTATTAAACCAATAGCTTTATGATAGTGATGGTGATGCAGGAGACCATTAATTTACATCATTAAGGCTTAACTCTCCTGCTGATGGACAATGTCCGATAACTTGACCACTGACCCGGAGCAAAACTCAACAGGGACCCAGACGAGATTAGTGCACATCGCTGTTTTTGCAGGAAATGTGTTATCAATAAATGAGGTTACTGATTGTGTTCTATTTAACAGAACCAGTTTAATACTCATCAAGAATCATTTAATCATAATTCAATTTCCTCATATCATACTGCAGCACTAGCTATAAATGCATGAATGAATGGATGAAGCTTACTGCCGGCCTCTCGTTATTTTGAGTGAGTGGTTTTCAACTGATTTGTCAGAAAGGCCAGCAATAATTACATCTGGTTAAATTGCGCCATTCCGACATTTTAGATATGACCTAGTGCATTCTGAGGGACACTTACTTTAGGTTATCAATTATATATCTGTAGGTCTATAATTAGGTCTACAATGTACATGCAAGGTTGTACTAATACAGTAACTACTTTTACTAGTGAGCATGCTAAAATTTTAGGCAAATACAGATGACCATTTAATAAAGCCATATTCTGTCCCACATTTTCACTTTTTAAATCAGACCATGGACCGGAGGTCAGTGCTGCCATGGGTAAGAAAGCCATCAGACCTTTCTGAACGGAGTCACCGATGATGTTAGATTGTTTGACTTCGGGGGTGAAAATATTTGTTAACCGAATAACTTCAAATTATGGCTTTTGTCATAGCCATACAAGACACAACTACAGTACTTGACACAGCTCTGAGACCTACACAGATGCATAGCCAGGAATTTGCCAAGGGTGTGGCGAACCTGTAGGTAAACTATCAGAGCCGTAGATTCTGCATTGAAAACTATCTAAGCGTAGCGCCACCATGTGTTGGCGCTACGTACGCATACAACAAAATTTTGGCTGAAAATGCACTTCCCAGGCCTTGTAAGTTGCATCTAAGCTTGAAATTACTAGCGATATCATAAAAACATACAAAAAAAATATGTTCAAGGGGGGGCGGTCGCCCCCTTCGCCCCCCTCCTCCCCCTTGGCTACGCGCCTGCACAGACGCCTGTCATGAAGGATGTGTCATTTCAAGTGCACATGAAATATCTGAGAGGGAACATTAACGGAGACACAAATCCAAGTATGTTTACTGATCTACTGTATGGGCCCTGTATGTGATAGAGATAACTCACGTGAACGACTTTCCCCAAACGGTTAAGAAAAATCTGATTCCATTTGGGAGATATCACAAATTTAATGTTCCTTCACAAAAAATGCTGAAGACTTGATCAAGTCTAAATATGACATCATCAAGCCACGTATGCTTTAAAAACCAAAAAGTTATGTTTTTCTTTACTTATTGACATGTTTATTTCATGTAATGGAAATGGATTTTGCAAATGCTGAATCTCAAATGTTGAAACTCTTAATACATTCTACTATGAAAATATGAAAAGGAAAATAATAATCAATAATAATCATATAGCAATAACTATAAATAATAATTTATTAACAATTATTAAATAATAATAATTAAACAAAAGGAAAATTCAAACATTTCAGATCCTAGTGGCATTATGACATAACAGATTAACAAAAATTACAGCTCCCAGATATGACTTTTAAATTATTTAAGGCGCAATATTTTTCTTACCTGATTTGGGGAGTTATTCTTCACACATATTTCTGTCATATTCTAGAGATGATGGTTGGGTTTGTTTCCCATTGAATGCTATGTCATCAAGCAAAGTACAAGTAGCTTTGCAGAAGCCAATTTGAAGAAGCTTTACACCATGTCACCACTAATTTTCCAGCAGATTTCAAGATAGTCAATAACAAATCTGCTACTTGGTTCCCTCTTTCCTTGTCGCAAGGAATTAAGCCAATGCTTACCTTCTTTGCTTTGGTTTTCTTGATTGTATCCGATAATGCTTTCTTCTTCTTTGTCACGCCCTTCTTTGAAAACAGATCTTCAAATTCTTCGATATTAAAATCGGTCTCTTTTAAAGTGCTCCATAACAGTGGAAACCTAACAAAGAGATAAATAAAGATCTGGTTATTGGAAGGAAGAAGACATTTAGAAGAGAATGTGAACAATGATGATGTGTGCTCCAACATCTGCGCCGACCAATGCATATTTAAGACAATACTGTACATACAGTATATGACAATACATATATATGCAAATATAACAATACAAAAATAAAACGCATTCTCATGCACTCGATTATATTTATTTAATTTAATACTAAAGAGAACTGGGCAGTTTGCTTATATCATAAATGTGCATCTTTGCATAATTTGTCTAACACTTTTGGCAATATTTAGTTTCCTTTCACTATGTGATAACAGATAAATTATTCCCTGCAGAGTGCAGGTAAGAAGGAAGACCTTACAGCTCAAGTCGTAAAGCTATCTATATGCTAGCTAGCTATGAACTGGTAAGCAGGAAGACCTTACAGCTCAAGTCATAAAGCTATCTAGATGCTAGCTAGCTATGGACTGGTAATCAGGAAGACCTTACAG
>KN883506.1:130131-141461 GCA_000934455.1 Apostichopus parvimensis | reverse complement strand
GTCTGCTAAAGAGGAGTTATGAATTATATTCATTCAGTGACGTCATCGAAAGGACTTCGTAGAAGTAGTTAGTTGATTAAAATTGCTAGTGCTTTCTTTTCTGTCTTCTTCTGGAAATATCCAGCGGCACAAATGCGTACACAATTTACCAAAGGAAGTATGAACCATACCTTTAAATACAACACAGTTTTATTGAATTTATTCTTGTGTTGGTTGCTGACGTTTCATATTTCCGACCGCAAATAAAGTAAAGGATGAAATTTTTTATTAATAAAGAGTTGTAGAACTTAGTTCTAGGCCAAACAATAAATCAAAATTAACTGAGAATTGACTGGTGGTCAAATAGCTAGATGGAAGCAGATAGCAAGATAATAACACAGAGAGAAGAACCGGACGAGGGTCTTTACAGACGAACAAACGTAAAGACAGACGATCAGACCCCCCCCCCCCCAAATGGTCTATACTTGTCAATCATTATAATATAGTGTTAAAGTATGTCGAAGTTTCAGCAGGTATACCCCCAGTAACTCTTCCTTTCTTGAAGGTTTCCACTGAAGCACATCCTCACATAATTTATAACGCCCAGAATGAATTTCTGCGCCTGGTCGGAAGTGCTAACCCATTAGTTGTCAACTACATTTGTTTTAGTATTCCAGGATAACTAAACTTACTTTGTCGGTATAGGCTAACTCATCCTAACGTGATATTCTGGCTTACATTCGACTAACTGTCATGAATCCTTGCTCAGCTTATCATATCTTTATCGGTCAAGCCATTAACGAGATATTCTGTATACTGCTTTTCTTGGGCCCCTCCATATAATTTCCCGTTCCCCTCATTTAGCCCCAGCCCAGACCTGTATCCCCTAAGCCTTCCACATCGCTTCATACCTGAATGTGTTTCGAAAATGCGGTTAAATATCCTAATTAACCGAACTTAAAATGACCCTTGATTAAGAATCTATCGAATGAATTGTAACTAAAAATGGCGGCCCCTTTTCGTCGCTTTTTCACATCCTGGAATGCAAAACATGTGATGCCATTCAACTCCAAATCTTGTGTATACTTTTCTTATACTGTTAGACGTATACAGGCTACAATATACTGAATGCAAACAAACGGTGACATCTTAGAATATTTGCCAAACTCTAACACACGACTGGCTCATAGACTTTTGAATTCAAAGGTGTCTCCATCATAAAAAAAAAACTTAGCTTACATCTTAAATCGAGTGAAAATGTGAATCAGTAGTAAGAAAATATGTCGACCAGGAAAGAAAAAAACAAACCATGTTACTTCTATGAACTGTAGTTCCCGATAAGCCTTTGTATAGTTTTTTTTCTTGTATACTGTATGCTAATTAAACCGAGGTCTACATCTTTTAACCATCGTTTGTTCATCTCAAATTCCTCAATCGGTCTTTCATCTTCATATTGAATATACTCATCAATATGCAGGTTACATCTCTCCGATCTTGAGAACATTTTCCCTCTTATATATCCTGGGAGACATTTAAACATGTCATTTTTCTGGCGTCAAAACCAAGTACCTGGGAATTTGGCTCTTTTTCTTCCCCTCCAAATTTCCAGGTCAGGATATGCAACACATCAATTTACGTAACTTCCTTTGAACGGCATCTGTCTTTTGTTCTTCGTCTTCATCTTCGAAATCGAAGCTGCTCCCGTGAATCGCTTGAAATCTCAGTTGCATCAGATCACTCCTCACCGAGGGGCGTCTGGCGTTTGGCGTCACCATGCCACACGCCTCACTCAGCCTACGACGAATACCCCATTTACCAGGTCCGGAGGGCCTTAAATTAGGGCTCTGACTTACGCTAATCTTTCTGTGCAAAGAGGGGCTCATTTCGCTGGGTAGTTTGGCGTTTTCGAAAAGAATTTTGAAGAGGACGTCAATGTTCATGAGTCTTTTAGCCGACGTTTCGATGTAGGTACATCTTCGGGCGGTATCGAACATCCTCAGGGCCTCTTCCGAATTCACTTGTCTCTCCTCCTGCGCAAGATCACATTTATTGCCTGCTATCACCATGGGAACGACTTTACTCCCTTTGATTTGTAACTTCGTCTCAGCAATTTGATCACGTAGTCGAACAACTTCATGGAAGGAGTTACGATCCGCGAAGCTAAACACGAGGATGAAAATGTCTCCTGGAAGTAAATAAATAAACAAAAGGAAATAGATAAACATTGGTTGAATGACAGACGATCTCCGAAACTACTAACAGTAATATTGATGATACATATTTACACATACGCATCAAAGGAAATGAATGAATAAATACACAAATAAATAAAAAACCGTAATAGTGTATGCCACTGTCAAAAGTTGAATCCAACATTCAAAACTTTCATACTTTTTCCTTTAGTATAGGTACAGAAATATAGAACAATATTATGAATATGTTAGGACCTGAATATGTGTTATCATAATTTGCATGACATATGACGTCCTAACCTGCACATTCTGCAGGCAACAAATGTGTTTAATGCATGGTACATATGCACAAAATAAGCGTATCACTGTGAATTCAGGTGTCACGTGGTTTCGTGGATGCTGGCCCGTGCACCAGATTTGGTACCAGGCCTGACGAGAAGGGAATTGTTATACAGTCACGTGCTCTGGGTTAATTACCTGCATTTGTAATCCTTTCACACGCATATTTTAACAGAAAGGAATATTGCCTCTTGTAAACTAAACAGTTTTATGTCATTATTGTTGATATGTACATATAATGGACATAATTCTTTTGTCTCCAATTTTTGATAATCAATGTACTACTATACAGTGTATGAAGGTAAATAATTTTACATGTATAGGTTAGTCTGGGCTTTTCACGAGATTCATGCACCCACTGATCCACCCCACCACCACATCACACCCCTCCTCTCCAATTGGCATCTTTACGCTCTCAGTTTACAAGTTTCTTTCACCAAACATACTGCGTCGTTCATTTTCAAACAAACTTGAAATGATACCTATTAGTTACGTGTTTGACCCTTGCATCGATTCTTCACTCCACCACCCCCCCCCTCCCCAACCCCGTAAACTCGTCAAGGGTGTACATATTATTCCTCTATGCTCATGAAATACTGTGTCATCGATATTTTTACAAACTTGCAGTCATGATAGAACGAACCTCAATAAACCCAATTGAAATGGAAAAATAAAAAATTATAAAATGCAAGATTTCATTATACCAATTGATATACTTGTCAATGTACCTCGCTATAAGGTTAACGTGAAAGATTCAACACGGCTTATCACGAGAAGCACTGAGAATTCCATTACTCGATTAAAACCAGCAATCCTTAACTATGATCGTCTGATGACGTATGGCAAATCTTTCCAATGGTATACTATACCCTGTCTTTCGGCCCTTTACCGTTGCTAAGTATATTCACACAAAAAAGAAGGAAAAAACCAGCCTCGCCTTGAACTTTATCAACGTCACAACGTCTCCATCGTAAAAAAAAAAAAAAAAAATGAAATGTAAATTTCTGTCTCGTAATTACCAATGCGATCGATCTTGTTCTGTAAAGAATATGAACAAATGTCCTAACTGATGGCCTCATACCGCTCCAGGAAATAAACTAGAGGTATTTATTTCACGTTTATAGACTTTCAGTTATATTATAAGATTGTTCGGACATTTTGGTTGAATTATTGTTATTATAGACCTGCAGCCATAATTTTTTCCCCTTTTGAAAACTGCTGCATTGGTATGCGGATTAACTTGCGTTAAAAGCTTTGCAGGGGTCATAGGTCAACATTTAAAAACATGAGTTAGTCTATACGAAACCGAGACAATTTTAAAATGTGTCTTTGTGAAATTAAAGTGTTAGTATAGGTTTGTCATGCTAAATGTAACTTGAGTTTCATCAACACTTAATGTAACATACAAAGTGAATAGGGAATACGAGTTGGAAAACAAAACAAAAGTATCAACAACAACAACAACAAAACTAAACAAGTAATTGTAGCATGACGTCATAACGTTATAATGGCTGATTTCAGCTGACGTAATTATGGTTACCAGAATTCGATTGCAGAACAAGTGCACTTCTTTCACACAAGGTTTGTTTCTCCTATCATACCTGAATTGACCTGTCCTTTTCCGCTTCCACTCCACCCTCCAACTTTCTCTCCCATCTCCTCTTTACCCATCTCCCCCCCCCCTCTCACCTCCCAGCAGTCACTCTAATGTATTCTTCACCTACCCTTGTCCATGAATCATATTAAATTGGACATCGTCTTTTATTCAGTTTCTTTTAGCTGTCAAAGTTTCACATTAAAATAAAATAAAATGAAAAACAGTACCGGGACTATCATCACGTTGCAATCTACCAGGCCTGGACGTAAGTAAGACGGCGTTCCATGATATTATAATGGTTGACTGTGTACGGCGTTACATTACCTATTTCTCTCCCTTGCCCGACTTTTCCAATTATGCAGAGACTATTACATTATGTCGAAGAAAAAAAAGGGTATCTAAACATCTCTAAAGGTGACCGATAATGCCGATGGGGAGAGAATTTCTTGCCTTCAGACGTCGATGAATCATTTTATGCAGATTGAAAATGTATTGTATCTTTGATTGTGTCTGACGTTTTAAAGGAATATATAGTCTATGACGAACAATAAAAGAGTTGTATATATTGTAACATTTAATTTATGACTGCTGACTGGTTTAAAAGTTTTGGGGAACCTGGGATCATTTTCAAAACGTCATTTTTTCTCAACCTGTAAACTAATTGAGAACATGCTTTTTGAAATAGTGCTGGTTTGTATTTTTTTCTGGGTTTTATGTCGATGAATGTGAATTAAAGAAAAAAAAGAAGCTCTTTAGTAATATCCTTTCAAGGACTATAACATCGTTTGTACATTTTTATCCATACTTTCTATCCAATAAAGTTACTTTCTTAGAGTATAACTGACAGTTTTTCTTTTACCAAACCAAACTATATACGTTGAAATTCCCTCTTCTGAAAGTACGTATATTAATATCATAAGTTTATGTACTACTGTGTATGTTTACAGTGGGCTAAGTTTGATCATTGTGGGGAAAGATCTTTCCCCCCCCCCACCCCACCCTTGAGAAATTCGGGTAAAATAACGGTGCTCATAGATGCAAAAAGCATGTTTGTAATTATACATTTCCGCTTTCAATCAATAAGCAGTTTTGACCTTTCGAACTGTCACACATTTTAAACACCCAAAATCAGTTCCCCTTCGCTTAATATCTTCATTTGTTATGTTTTTGTAAACAGTAACGGTTTACTCGACTTTAATTTATTTGTAGCAAAGTATGCTAAAACATGTCTAGATTATTTGCGAGATGTTTTCAAAACAGTATTTTTGTGTTCGATTGTGTGTGTTTATGTGTTTTCTTTTTCTGACAACGAAACAGACCGACTTTGATCCATATATCATTAAAATAAACTAAATATACCACAGTTTGTACTGCAACTACTCACGAGAATATACAGCGTATTAGTCCCGTTATAATAAACCTCCACTATCATTTTGTCGTTTATGTTGGCTTTCTCATTATGTGTATTGTATCTGTTCTTTTCAGATGAATATTTTTATAGACCGCCTATCAATCATCAACCTTCGATCAAACTCATGATATGAATTTTGGATTTGGAAGCGGCGAGTGGGTACTTTACTTGACGTAACACTGTCAATGATCATATGGTTAAGTTAAAGTCTCTGTGTTAGGGAACTTGGGCTTGAGATGAGAATTCAGATGTTTTGATTGCCGTGGCCCGGGTTCAATCTTGGGTGAATTTTCCTATTACGTTTTATATATTTAAGTGAGAGACTGATCAATACAGCAAAGGTCTTGTAAGTATCCTGATTGAAATTCAATATGAATATTATATACACGCACGCTTGTATCGAGTTAATATCTACTATCAAATGCTCATTATAAATTCAACTACGGAACACATACAGAATAACTAATATTTTCTCTTGAATTTAAGCAGACGAAACCCCAAAATTGGTGTTGATTTATACACATTTTTCAGCTTCCGTCTTTGTCCCCCCCCCCCTTTATTTCATATAACTGCGTATTCTTACACGTTTTCAACTCCTGTTGTCTTAGACGATGTCTTTAGATATATTCGCTCTTATATTAAAAGTCCAAAAATATATTTTTTTCGCCCGTCTCAATTTTTTAAAGATAGGTACTTATCTTGACAATGAAACGGCTGACTGTCCACTTGAAGACTAGTTGCAGATTGAATTACTCGGTACAAATAAGAAGAAGAAAAAGAAGAAAACCAAAAAAAACGCAGTAATTTAAGGGTTTCATTCGCTTTGATGAAATTCAATCTAACAAATCGATACGAACTGTTTAAAGTCGAAGGTTACCCTATTCCGCGAATAAATGACGTTGCATGTAGTTAAAAACCCCAAAACTTTTCTCTTTATTTGCTTTTGTTTCACTTCTGTGACGTCTTCCAACGGTCAATGTTACGTACAGAGTTACTTATAATAGAAAAACATACGTCTTCCGAACTATAATTACAAAAAGACCCAAAAAATGTAAGAAATTGACTTTTAATACACGGCTCTTGAGATTATTAGAGTGCGATTTAATTTCAGATAGCATGTCTGGTTAAACGTACGGCCCAAGATAGGGCATTAATATTTAGTCAGACTTGACACGAAAGTGGGAAGTTTGTAAGGTTAAATTGAGATATATTTGTCGAGATGTTAACAAAAAGGTAAGAACATCATCAAGTTTTGAATCTGATTCGTCAAAAAGTGCATTTTTTTCCTCAAAATTTTCCTGGTCTGTCTGAAATTTAAAAGATTCCGTACAATTGACGGGTAAGGATTTGGTTCCAATACAGGGTACAATAATGATAACTTAAAATTTTCAATTTTTTAAGTTTTAGTTTTTATGATTGCTTAAAGTTAAACTTCAAAAATACTTCAACAAATGGTAACTATATCTACAAACATATTATTAATAACGTCATTATTGAGGCATAAACTCCTATACGAGTAGCAATGTTATAACACATTGAATTTACATTACAATGATCCTTTAACATTAATGACTCAATTCGAAATGTCGAAAACAATTCTCAAGATTATTCCTACTTACTTCCTTACAGTTTCAAAATTGCATGATTTTCCTAACTAAATTGGTCACGTGAGCAGTACTTTTCATTCTTGAGTGATTCTTGAGTGTTTTACGAGGAATCATCTATCTTTTGATCTGTCTACTTACTGGTTGTTTGTAATGTTTTCCTGGAGCAAGTCTCGCTTTTTATGGACGCCGGAATAGTCTCGTCTGATTTTGTGTTGATTTTATGAAGTAAAAATTGCATTTCATGAGGCAGCTAAATTACAGGATAATTGGCAATAAAAACTGAAAAACTAGAAGTTTAAATGTCATGTGTGTGTCTTAGCTGGTTGTAATTAATTGTGACATTCACAGCGCATGAGTATAACCTGTATAGTGAAAACATTTTTCCTAGTCAGCAATGAAGATAAGGAACAGATAGAGAAAGAACAAGAAAGGTTTCAATCAGTAATTGTTCAATTTAAAGACAAATACTTTTAGGTCATTTATCAGTTGACCCTCATTGCTTAGATCTACGTGTGCATGTGGCAGTTTCAGATGAACTGAAGAAGGTGGGGACGTTGAAACGGACAGCAACGAAGGTGAAATGAATAGAAGGCATTTTCCACTTGTTACACTGGGTCATTTAGTGGAAGTTCATCAGCTGTAGTCCATAGTAAGTGTAACAATACAAATCAAGTGTGTTTGGCTTGAAAATATGCATACTTTTGTCAAATGCATGGAATCTGTCATTTACATAATAAACTATATAACCCATATATCACGAGATACCAGGACAACTGGTACCTCCTCGTTAAGACGGTACACAGTTAGTACTTTTAAGGTCTATATTATCTGGTCATCGTCCCTGTTAGTATAATGAAAAGAGAAATCTTCGTCATCGTCGTCATAGTCATCGTCATCGTAATTTAAATCTGCGCCATTATCATCGTCATCGTCATCGCCATCGTCCTTGTCATTGTTATTGTCATCTACATCGTCATTTGCAATGTCATCGTCACCGCATCGTAATCATCGTCGCCACAGTCATCGTAACCGTCTTCTGCATCGGCATTATTATCATCGATATCTCCATGGTTATCCGCACACTCGTTGCATCGTCATCGTCACCGTCACCGTCATCGTCAACGTAATCGTCACCGTTATCGCTACCGTCATCATCATCATCATCATGGTCGTCGTCATCATCACCTTCATCGTCATCGTCATCGTCATCGTCACCGTCATCATCACCGTTATCGCTACCATCATCATCATCATCATCATCATGGTCGCCGTCATCGTCATCGTCGCCATCGTCATCGTCATTTCCATCGTCACCGTCACCGTAATCGTCACCGTCATACATATAAAATTACTTTAAGCATCATTTTATGACATTGCAGTCACTGTACCATATCTTACCTGTTAAAAGAGATAATTTATGCATGGCAGGGAATGGATGATTGCCAGATGTGTCCAGGATATCCAGTTGATAGACTTGCCCCCTGATTTTGTACATTTTTCTGTGAAAGTTTTCAATCGTCGGTGTGTACTGATCATCGAACTTTCCTGTCAAAAACCGCGTGATAATCGCGGTTTTACCGACCTTCGGTGAACCGACAACGACGAGACGACAACAATTTTCAGTCGGTGCCGGTACGATATCGGAATCCGGTGTCGAGGCCTTGGATGTCGACATACCTGCTCCATCGGAATTTGTTTCCTGCATCGAAATAGTAGATCTGTAGAATACAAACAAACAAACAAACAAAAATTGCAAAAGTTGTTCTTGCTTTCAGTTTTTGTTGTTCTTGTTGAGAAACAGAACAGCTCGTATTAGTCTACTGTCGTCTGCTAAATGGCAAAGTAAAACACTAAAAAATATTATGTTGATTGCCCGCCAAAAGTGTAGAGTACCAAGCTGTTACTATGATGAGAGCGCCCTTGCCTGAATCATCCATGACAACGGCAAAGGGGAAAATAATGATATCTTCCGAAAAGCTGTCCTAACACTTCGGTGACGTCATTCCAAGTTATTCACGAGACCGTTCTTGAGTAGCAATGCTACTCATGTTCAATAATTACACGAGCTGGTGTGAACCGTTTGGGCTAGACAAAAAACAAACTAATTATACGATGGAATAACAAGTCGATTTATTTGGGTGGGAAGGTGATTGATTGTTGGGGGGGGGGTGGTGGGGGGGGGGGAGGGGCAGAAGGGCGAGACGAACGACTAAATGCTTTGATTTCAGCTGTGAAGTTACATTTATGAGTATCGTTACAAGTTACAATCTGAAGTAAAGTGCAAATACACAGTCAACTTTCATGACTTGAAAAATTATTTTTTACTTTGGGTAAAATTATGTTCAAAATTTGCAATTCCACGTCAAGCAATCCATCAATAGAGTTACCGACTGTCCTTATTAAGCACGATAATTTCATTTAGGGCGTGAATTGTCACACGACGTATCAATTAAGATGAGGTCGAGGCATATTTTATGCGTTTTGTCCAATGTTTTAACTAAAATGTCATGGCGTGAATGTGAGGGTAGGTTACCGATTTACTGTTGCTGACTTTGCAGGGAGACGCTAATTCATTGTCAATACAAATTGTTTCCCAAGACAATTTTTGGCGAATAAAGTTAAGCACTACCCCAGTCTGCATGCAACGTCTCACTAACGTATTATTAACCTCTCCCTACCCCCCCCCCACACCCCTGTGCGCCGTTAGCCCATAATGCTAGTCTATATACCCAGAAAGGAAGTCACAGTATTTACTGCAATTTTAGCTTCATATACACGCAATAGGATAGAATATCGTAAATAACAGTTCGAAATTTAAAATCACTTTGAACTAGTGATTGGGCGATTAATCAACTAATGGAAATGTTTTTAAAATGACTAAATATTAGTAATAAATTGTTCCGTTCATGAAGTGCAGTTTTACTTCAGTGAAGCATTGTAACTTAATCTAAAATCAACTTTAACTGAGATAGATTCCCTATAAGACTCTGAATATACTATCAGAAAATGTAAATAAGTTATTACAGGAGTGTTCCAGCGTGGAGGACGAGTATAGTACGAAGGGGAGGGGGGGGGTGGATATATATATATATGTACATATATATATGATTAATATATGCAGTATGATTATCATTTTTTCCTCGGATGAAAATTATGAACTGTTCATACTGCCAGTGTGAGTGCTTTGAAGCAGGTTATGTCTGGAGAATATACAGCGGTACCATAATATTAAAAAGTTGCCCCAACTATCTGTCACGCTATTAAAATGACATATAAGGCGTAGAAATAGCTGAACGTCATATAGACTACACACACAATGTATATACAAAAGTTCTACTACGCCTAAAATCGCATCGAAAGAAAAACCAATAAATAATAAATCAAAGAGAGAGATTGAACAGCTCATTGCTTTGGGTTTCATTAATCTTCTGCCTCAGTATAGATAGATAGAAAGGTTCAACGGAGAATAATCCTTAGGGAAAAATGTTCTTTTACAGAGGGATACGGTTTCATCTCTATATGCCACGAAAAGGATTTGTTTTTGAAATAAAACCTTGCCATCTAACTGACAAACTTCTCACTAATCACTTCCTGAAGGTTAAATGATTGAAGAATAGATTTTCGAGTAACATTTTACTATTGTTGGTGACATTGAGTTGACCATGGCATCGCGGTCATTAGTATCAGCAAAACCTAAAATTCACGGTTTAAACCGTGATTTTAAACCCCTTTGTCGATTTAAAGAAAACGTGTATATTTTTCAGAGCAGAATACTGTTTCCTAATCCAGATTGTTAAAAGCACGTCTCAGAAAGACAGAATGTTGTTAACTGAATATTCCAAAGGGGGGGGGGGCAAAAGTGGGGCGAATATTTTGACGGAGATTTAATTAAAAGAGGGATTGTTATTTACGACATTTGTTTGTTTTCTTCTGTAAAAATCTTGCACTAATTATTTACTGTGCAAGTTTACAATTAGTAAGAAAACACTAAAAACGGTTCAAACTGGCTCATGATAACCAAATGAACACGAGACAATTTTGTCATCACTGCGTCTATAGCCCAAGCATCGATTTTGAAAGGGCGGTTGTCTGATGGTGGGGCATGTCTCAGTCCACATGAAGCTCGTGGTTTGTGGGCCTAACAAATTTTGCAGACTGCAGGTTCATAGAAGAAATTAATCATATGCATGCATGCATATGAATCT
>KN883506.1:43867-70118 GCA_000934455.1 Apostichopus parvimensis | reverse complement strand
GCTTTTTACCACTTTTTACTTATTCGCGATTATTGACTTTTTTATTGCGCTCTCATCTACCTATTGACATTTGTCACATTTTGTTGTTGTAATTTGGCGATGAAACCTATTTATTCTTCGTTTATCTGGAAATTAGCAAGGCCCGGAAAGGGTCATTTCCGGCGATCTAGGGAGTATCTTTACTCAAAAAATTTCTGTCGTGGCGCTCCGCTTAGAAAGTGTCGGAAGCGCCCCTATATAGACCATTCTCACCCCCCCCCCTGACCAATACCTCTATAGCTCCGCCACTGATTAGGACCAATAGATTTGTTTGTTTTGTCTGTCACTCTTGTGGGAAAATCTGAGAACTTTGACTAAAATCAAGTCGGTGATCGACTCAGTGTCTTCCAAGCATCCATGTGGAGATAAGATTGCTCGAAAAATGCATGACACCATTCCTATGAACAAGTGTATTGTTGCTCTTTTCACGGGGGGGGGGGGGGGGGGGGGGGGGGGGGGAAGGGGAGGGTTGTGGGACGTAAATGGAATGGATGGAGCTGGGGTATGAGATTCATAAGAGAGTCTGGAACATGAAAAGGGGCTGACCAGTAGATCATCTTAGGTTTTCGTTTTGCTCTACACATGGTTGCGACTGAAATAATTTACCAAATTAATGATTAATTTATTGATCCCGTCTTCTGTTCTAGTTCAAAACACGAGTATGTGATTATAAACAGTTTATTTTCCATTTTACTACACACAGGAATCATGGCTGACAAGCAAGTTGTACTCATTACCGGCTGCTCATTTGGACTTGGTACTCACATTGCAATGGAGTACGCAAAGGACCCCAGAAAATGTTATAAAGTATGGGCAGCAGTACGAGTTGATGACGAAAGCGAACTTATTAAGAAAATGGCGGGGAATTTACTGGACGATACCTTGGCTGTTTGTTCCATTGATCTTACCGTCAAGAATAGTATCGAATCTACTGTGGAGATGATACTCAAAACAGACGGCAAAATCGACATTTTGGGTAAGTTGAAGCAATAGTATAATGGGCAGTATAGCCAGGAGTACTAGGCACATGGGCCCTCAGTTTTGTGAGAACCTCAACGGTACCCCCCCCCACCCCACCCGGGCACTTACAAAAATTAGAAATACACCCTTTTTGGTAAAGTAAAATACTTTCCTTTGACATTTCATTG
The DNA here is from genome assembly GCA_000934455.1 of Apostichopus parvimensis. NCBI lineage: Eukaryota > Metazoa > Echinodermata > Holothuroidea > Aspidochirotida > Stichopodidae > Apostichopus > Apostichopus parvimensis. Next base: position 68,931 of record KN883506.1, on the reverse strand, counting down.
AAAAGATCTCTTTGTAAATTACAAAGCGTGCTCTTTTGTCATTGGAACACTTAAGAAAGTAATTCACTGAAGAAGTTGCTTTTTGTTGAAAAACATTCAAATACTAGAATTTGTGATACGGAATGCACATGGAGTGTATTTTTCCGAAGGATTTCAGCACTCTCGAAATACATATGGGAACAAAAAGCAATCAATCGAATACAATTATCAAATGGAGCGTAATTAAGAAACAAACATCGCATAAGCAAGCCTTATGCCGTATGTATATCCAAAATAATATATCAAATGTTAGACGTGAAATTAGAATACACTACGCCAGGATGCGGGGACATATACGTTTATTTAGTTATTTTGTTTGGGGAAGGGGGAGGTGTGCGTGAGGTGATGTGATTGAATAGTGTGTGGGCTGTAAACTATAGCCAAATCCTCATGTGCTCGAAGTGCTCGAAGGTGGCAGTAACGGTTGTTGGATTTTGAACACCAGTGGTCACTATTTGACCATAGTCTAGCATCTTGGAAGGGGTCAGGGGGTAGGGGGAAGGGGATGGGGGAGGAGGCGACGATACCTATAACATTTAAGTATACCCTGGAATTTACTTCTTCTTCTTTCAATGCAGTTAACAACGCCGTATGCAACTTTTTCACTCCATTTGAAACCCTTGATCTTGACTCGGGGAGAAAAGTCATGGAAATCAATCTCTTTGGTCATGCACGACTCATTCATCTGCTGATCCCAGGAATGAAGGAACGACGTCACGGAAGAATCATAAGCATAGGATCTATAGGAGCTGTCGGATGTGAGTCATGCTAATATCATGCATACGTCATGCACACAACAAGCATGCACATCAATCATGTATTTATATGCAGTTTGTTTTGAACTTTTTCATGGATAACACAAGAAGTTTTAACCCAACGTAACTGTTTCCATGATTTGATTACAGTTTTGGGGTCAAATTTCTCTGACGTCAAAATGAGAAAATTGGCTGGTATAGGAGTACTAACAACAACAAAAATATTGCCTTGATATTGATCACTTTAAAGTTTTCCAGTTATTTTATTTTATTCCTTTTTTCTTAGGATAGGTGATTTTAACACAATTAACAAATGCATCTGCATGGGGGCAGGGATGGGGATGAGTAGGTGTAGGAATGGAAAGATTACATCATATTTCCTTTAATTAATATTGTCTCGGTCTGGTGATTCTCAGATATGCAAATTAACTTTTGTTTGTGTATCTTTTAAACAGATAACGGAATATTTAACGAGTATTTCTCCGGTTCAAAGTGTGCCCTTGAGTCCTTAACCACCGACTTGAACGCTCAACTGAGACCGTACAATGTTTGGTTTGTTTTCATACATTACATTTATCTTTATAAAAACATGTATATGGTTATTATTTTGTTCGTGTGGTCAATCCATTTCAGCAGTAGACTAATTGATCTGTAACTTTAGATGTTTGAACTTGGTTGTCCAGTTACTTCAATACTTTGACATATGTCTCACTAGTAAATTGACGCCAAGATACCCTTTTCGTGGTGGTGTGTGGGGGCTGTTACATGTCAGAAATAAAGGCACAGGAACGTAAAACAGAAGTACATGCATTGCTTGATAGTATTCGCAACATCCGTTCAGCTTATGCATATTCTATACTTAATGAGATGTATTTTAGCCATTATGCATGGTAGGGAGTTTCAACGACTCACATAACGTCTAATTATTAATTATACTAATTAATTAACACGAATGAATCAAACTGTCTGTATCTTCTGCTGAAGTTGTTGCGTGCGGGGAAAGTGTTCCTTCATTACACAGCTAACCTTTTAAATAAAAGGAATTGACATTGACATTGTGTAACGTTATTATGTATTCAATTCTGTTGAAATATTCATATGTAATTTTATTTGGTTTCACATCCAAATTTTTTTCCATTCTTAAGTAAAAGTAACAAAATTGATAATTTAAACTCATTTATCAAACTGACCTCCTTTTTTTTTTGTGTAGACTAATATTAAAGTCATATTTATTTATTCATCAGGCTCAGCGTCTTGCATCCTAGAGCTGTGCGGACCGAGCGTCCCATGAAGGTTTTTGAATCACGTGATTACCAGGATCACGTGCGACTGACTGAAAAAGTTGATGAAGTCACGAATAAAATGTTTCAGGAACGACTTGATGAATTCGCGAATGCATTTAAGCCAGAAGGTCAAGCACAAGAGCCGGAAGAAGTAAGCCATTAATTATTGCATTACTCACGCGCATTAGTAATAATTGATCGCCCAAATATTCGCAACTGTTACTGAAGCGAATTGGGCAAATCTTCATGGACGGTGCTGCTCAATTTGTTAAAGGCCGATGAATATACGTTGAAATCTTTAAAACTACGTTATCATGTGTTCGCTATGCAGACTATAGTGTCGCACGTACGTAACTACCCCGGGCTAGTTCAATGTACGGTACTGTGGCACTATTAGAATTACTTCTGAGAACAATCTCAAAACTAATATACAGTAAGCAATAACGTCACATTACATCGAATTTTGAAGACAATTAACTACCGAATGATACACAAACACTAAACACAAAACGGTTGTAACTATAGTTTGGAAAGAATTACGGATTCACAATATGGCAGTATAGCAAATCTATTTTAGTAACATACAAATACTACTAACATATGGGCCTACTATCCATCTATCCATCTATCCATATATATATATATGTATGTGTGTGTGTATATATTTGAGAATTCAGTACAGTGCAAAAACTTCCAGCCTCTACCGGGGTTCGAACCTGGGACTCCCGCTTAATATATATAGCTAACACCCTAACCAACTAGGTCATACTATCGGTTTGTTAAATCGCCAACCACATTCCTGGTACAATGTTTATGCAAATATTCCCATAACATAATAATTTAACATAATTTAACACATTAATGTCATTTTTTATGTTCTTGTTACATTATTTCCCATTGCATAGACGGCCAAAATAATCAAAGATATCTCTGAAAAAGAAGAACCATTCGCAGTCTACCAATCAGACCAGATAGGTGTTTACGTCGCCAGCACATTCTACAAAGATACAACAGGAGAAGCCCTTGTAAAACACGTTAGGAGTACCCTGGAGCATACCAACTGACCATTGACCCTGTTCTTTAAAGTCCGGACAGCTAACACGCACTATACACGCCATTAAAGGGGACATCAACTCAACCACCAGCTCTGGCTTACACGGCAGAGAAATCTTTGTTAAGAACAACTCAACCGCAAACCTGGGAAATATCATTTTCCAGATGTGATATATCGGAGTTTTAAATGTATCTTGGAGATGACATTCGTAAATATATATGTGATATCATAATACCAATAGTATATGTAACCTGTTAATTTCTCTTCCCTGTATTTTTCATACTTTGAATGTAGAATGTTTACAGTGTTTATGGCATCGAAACAAATAAATGCCCATCATTAACTCATGTTAAGAGCCGCAATATTTTAGATTCAGCTTTTACAAAACCCATCACCAATATAGATAGTAAAGACATTGTTATTAATAATTCAAAACGATTCAAAATATGAAACACTTGTAGTAGCTCGATGATGTCATATTTAGACTTCAGTCTGTGATATCTCACAAAAGGTAAGATATGATGTGTTTAGCGGTTTGGAGAAGTTGTTCAAGACAAATTTTTCTATCACTTATAAGACTTAAAAAGGTGGTTGGGATTATATATGTGTTACTTTTGAATAATATTAACAATAACTGTTATCATTATCAATATAATACGTTGCAATTTTATATACTTTTTGAAGGTACTGAACAATTGAGTACAATTAAATGAGTTTTTACGCGAGAAAATTGTTTGCTTTAAATTATATGGAACCTCTATAGCATTTCTAGAGGGCTGTTTTTTAGACAGTAACTCATCCGTGTACATATTGATGAAGGCACGGGCCATTTTGCAACATTCAAAATTAGTAGACTCGACCCCACCCCGACCCCCCCCCGGGCCCCTTCCCAACCTATTCCAGCTCTTCCCCTTGGAACTATACCGAGTAAACCTTAAAAGGTAGCCACATGGCAGTCTTGTATGATGCGTTATTCACTTTTTTGGAAGGTTCGGTAGTTGTAAATATTATGCACTAAATATAGTGCACGTCCTATATATCAACTCTCATTACAAACTATTAACGATTGTGTATGTATATACAGAGGGTCAGTGTGATTTCACCCGATAGAGCGTTGGTAATTTTAAATTTTACATTCAATTTGTATAATTTTAACTCCAATTTCCTCGTTCTCATCATCAACAAAACAAATACTACACAGCCTAGCGGCGAAAGCTAATGTGTTTGCCTGGAAAAGTCAGAATGTCTTTCGCAGTTACATCACTTCGAAAATAAAGCATTAGCGCCACCTATTTGTAGTTGATCTACGTTATGGAAAGACATTCTATAGTCCGTCTCTTTGCAAATTTACCGTCGTTCTCTACGTACTTGACCGCGCTATCTCATGTCCTTTGTTTTAATAAGAAAAACAATAACAAACGGGACGTTTAATTAATTTTCGCCAGCATTCAGCCATTGAAGATGTACTTTATAGCCAATCGGTGATAACCGTCTTCCTTTACGAATCGCCGAATTTAGATGTCATTATCTTCTAAGGTAAGCAGATTAACCCCTGCTTAATTCTTCTTATTAATTCTACAGAGAAGACTAATGCTCTCCTTTGTGAATCCATTGGAACAAACGTATATACGTTATTTAAGCACTTTAACACAACCAGATACAATTTATAGTATGCTAATCTTCACTTTCACATTTAGACACAAACTAACTCTTTGAATGAGAATTATCCACACGGTAGTTTAGCGGAACAACTTACTCTTTAGCGGCAAATGTTTATGTATATATCTAATGGTTAGCAGCTCTCGAAAACTAGGGAATCTCTAAAGGGCCCCAGAACGTCTGGTGGCCACTCCGCCCCCCCGCCTCGCCCTGCCCTAGCATTACTAGACCCTTCTAAAGCCAAAAAACTGCCAAAACACATTTTAGATAATGAAAATGTATATATCTGTTGTTTTTTCTTGCGATCAATCTGATAACTATAGTAATCCATATTTCTCATTAATTTGATCAAGAATTTTCCGTACCAAGAATTTTGTGTAGCTGAAGATATTCGAGGCTAGGCTACTCACGTGACTTGTATCTTGACCACACTGATCACAGCTTGACCAAGTCATTAAGTTATTTGTTACACAGAACAAGGTGACGCACTACGTTTAGCCTAATTCCATTATATTTTTAAGCATATATCAACAACCCTCCCCTCCACCAACCCTCACCTCCCTCCATCTTGAAAATAAGCTTAACTCCTTGTGGATTTTTTCACATATTGTATTAATCAAAAAAGAAATCTATTGTCTACCATTAACGTCACCATCTTCTTCCTTCCTATACGACTCCTCAGTTATGGAGCTTTGCCATGTCCAACATCAGACCAATCGTTAAACGTGTTAATAAGTTTTGGTATTAGGCCTATTACTTCTTTCAAAATTCTTAGCTATTCATTCTAATTAAGAAAGCGTCAAATATTACCGAGGTTACCCTTTATATGGTTATCAGACGGATGCTCTACAATAATTATCCGGATCGCAAGTTTGCCAGCCTTTACGTCTCTTTATAAATAATCGTTGGCACCGCGATATTTTGATACTTGGATGCACGCATTACAGTGGTACTTGGTACTAACAATAAAGGAAACCCATATATCCTATCTGGATCGCCACAGTATACAAAGATCTATTTTAGTGAGTTGGCTTCAGAAATTACCATAACGTGCCACCGGCCCACGTATGCTATGGAACACAGTAACATATTGACAGCTCTATACCAAGCGAGTACTAATAATTAACACTGTTTGTATAACAAATTTCCTTTTGTGTATATTTCCTTAGTTTACGTTTAAATACATCAAATGGATCATTTCATATTTGACATGAGATTGAACTTAGTGCGACAGTTTGAGCTAAATATATACTAATATGTAAACAAAGACAGTAAAACGTTACTATCATCATGCATATTTTCATGTAATTTCGGGATAGGCTTATTTGAAATAGGCCCGTAGTAGATTGACCCAGGTGACTTTAATTGCTAGCATGCTGAACTTCTCCAGGTAATGAAGAAATTGAGGGCAGCAGTGAAACCTAATTCTTTCGTAACATGCGTTTTGCGTAACTACTTCGACTCGCATTCAACTATACAGAATATAATTGTTACATCATATATACACTGTACAGCCTTTGCGGTCACCTTCAGGTACATTGGACAAATGAAAACATAGAATACTACAAGCGTACAACAATTTCAAGATGTTCGGAATCGTTGGCAGAAATTCCAGAAGGATATCCCAATCGGTTTGTTGTTTTCAAAACACTGCAATATCTACTTCATTTTTAGAATCGTCAGTTGCTTCCTGATTATACATGGCCTTGTTATTAACTTATATACTCAGCCAGTAATCATTCGATGTACGCCAGTGTTGGACTAAATCCGCGATATATCATACCCTACATGCTGCGTTCGAAACTGGGACTAAATAAGGCTGTACTACTTCTAAGTTCTAGGTTAACAAAGGTTGCATATGCTAGGAATATTAGGCCTACTATAGTATGGTAAATGAGTATCATGCCCGTGCAAAATTATATTTTTAATATATTCATTAGGTCAAAGCTAAGTAGTAAAGTAGTAAGTGTAAGTCACTTTGCTTATATGTAGTAATATTTGATAATTAAATATTTATCTTGCCCAATTGGGGATTGCAACACAGCTAGCAAGTAGGTCTTCTCTTTTCAAGACATTTTCATTTCCATACAGATTTCTTGCCTGAGGAACAGCAGTACCTTAGTGGTTGCTGAACATTCAAATGATGCATTAACACCCATCACACTCAATACTGTCACTGCAGCTGGCAAGCTTGGTGGTGATGTGACATGCCTAGTAGCAGGTACCAATTGTTCCAAGGTAAGATAATCAAATTCCTTAAAATCTAGTTGTAGCCTCTTTAAGCATTCCATTATGGACTTCATCATTCCAGTCCCTAACCCTACACCCTTTTTGTTACTAATTGTTTGTAGTTATTTGTGTGATGAAATACATGGGACAAACTCATGCAGCAGGCTGTCAACCTGACTTGAGAAGTACCATTATATAGGCCTATTTAGCAAAACTTAAGTTACTGTAGTAGTTTTAATAGTGCTCCCCATCTTAAATGATGCTGAACAAAGAATGGAAGAATTCAAACAAAAGTATACTAAAAGTGAATTGAATGATCAAATCATATAAACATGGAATTGGTTTGGTTCTTTTTTTCTTTATCATGTTACTACATGAAGTTTCCTCCATGAATGAAATTTTTTCCGTTCTCCATTTCATTCTTAGAAGATTTCTCTTCCAGGTTCTAATTTCTAAACAAGTGTGACAGTGACTAAGTGCCCTCATGTCTTAAACTAGACAGGAGATCAAGTCTCCCCCAAACATCTCAGAAAAATCATGTTCAGCCGAGATCTCAAAGTTTAAAAGTCACATCTGTGTGCTCTTGTAAATCTGTGATGTCATAGCACCATTAACATCTGAAACCTTTTACTTTCTCTTTGTTTGTCTTTTCATATTTTCAAAGTGGTAAGTTAACAATGTTGACACTGAAACAACATTAGGTCATGTTAAAGGGTGTGAAGACTCGCGCACAAAGAAACGTCTCATGCCGGTAATCAGACCTAGTTTCGAATGAGGTCTAACAGAAGTGTTAGACACCACCATCGATCCCAGAAAATACACACACAGCTTGCTACTGTCGGTAATTAGACACTAGTGTAGTCAATACTTACAGCTACGGTCAATACCCACAACACAGTGAACATAGCAGCGTGGACAACTCAGGTCTAGATAAAAGATAAAAAGGTTTAACGTTTCACTACTGTCTGCATTTTGTAGCGACAAGAAGAAAACGTCATTTGCAAGCAACGGAAAGTTAACTTTTTTAGAGTGCGGTACGCGGTTTGGGGCGAGTCTTCAATGCCTTTAAGAGAGGAGTAGATAAACATTGTAATAAAAATTAAAAAATTAAAAAAAGATACACACGTGTGGCTTGATGATGTCACAGTTAGACTTGCTCAAGTCTCCAGCCACGTGTGTGACAGAACATACAACATGTGATATCTCCCAGACGGAATACAATTCTTCTTACTTTGGCTGTTTAGGGAAGTTTTTCAGCACTGTTTAATAGATCTCTATGACATAACCCAATCATCATGGTTGGGTTTGTGTGTCCTTTGATACTGGTTTTACTTCTTTTTTTTGTTTTTGTTTTTGTTTTTTTTGTTTGTTTTTTTGGACATAAGTAACCACTGGGAGCATTGTCAATCTGGGTTTTTCTGTTTCACTCTGCAGGTCGTCGAAGAACTTTCTAAAGTTCCCGGGATCACAAAGATCCTAGTAGCGGATCATGAAACATACAAAGGTTTTCTCCCTGAAGCCCTCACACCACTGTTAATCAAGGCTCAGGACCAGTTTAAATTCACACACATTGCAGCAGGAGCCACTGCGTTTGGAAAGGTAAGTTTTGCTGTACATTGCCGGTATCCAATTAAGAAATGGTAAAAATTCACCCCTCATCCTCCCAGTAGGAAAGATAAGAGGTTACTGCACTGATCATCATTTAAAAACATGAACCCTCAATTTAAGCAAACAAAAAGTAACGCATTATTACCGCTGACAATCTGATGCTGCTTATATATTTACTCGGTGAAAGTACTTTATTGCAAAGATCTATGTTGAAAGAAAACTGTATGACTTGAGCTAGTCTGAAGTTGATTTCATGAACATCAACTGGTTTATTATAATTATTTTCTTCCATTTTCAGAGTCTCCTACCTCGAGTAGCAGCCAAGTTAGACGTCTCACCCATTTCAGACATAATTGATATTCAGGGGGAGGACACATTTGTTAGAACCATCTATGCCGGTAAGATTAATCTTCACTTAATACTTCTACTTCCCCTCTTCCCTAGTTTCTTCATTCTTTTTGTGGGCAAGGCAGGGAAGGTAGGTAGATGGTTCGTAGGATAGCTCTTTCCCAAATTGTCCTGTACGTCTAACCAAATTTGTATTATACACGTCCATGTTGTTACCCTCAGGGAGGGGAAGAGAGTTGATTCCTAAATCTTGTAGGTTTATTTGATCTGTCCACCTTAAGAGGGAGGGGTGGGGGGGGAGAGAGGAATCATTTGGGAGGTCAAAGGTCACTTGTCTTTATATTAACTGAACACCTGATATGTGAAGAAATCACACAATTTGAAAAACTAAGCCAAGAGCCCCCCAAATAAGTTTATGACAAATTGACAATGCACCATTTTGAATTGTTATCTTCTGTTTTCCACCATTTTCCTTTGGTTTTTGTTCTGTGTTAGGTAATGCCATCTCAACTGTAAAATCCAAAGATGCCGTTAAAGTGTTTACTGTCCGAGGGACCTCCTTTGAGGCCAGCCCTGTTACTGGTGGAACAGCACAATCAGAAGATGGTAGGTTGATTGTAATTGTGCTATGCAACACACCCACCATCTCCTGAATTCTTAGAGAGTAGACATTACTCATACATATGCAGCCGAGAAAGGGTTTATTTTTTTTGTAAATGTTTACATAAATAACAAACTGTCACTCTGATGGACAGTCACACCTTTATATCTGTTGTATTTGATTGTCCTGTGTCCAGTTCAGGAGTGGACTAACATGTAGAAGTTGTTATATACTTTATTGACAAAGTAGGAATACGAATTTTGGAAAGAAAGAAACACAGTACCCTTCATTTTATTTCGGCTGTAGCCATAGGTTTCAAGACTACTTAAAATGATGCCAAGATAAAATGATCAATTTTAGTTTATACTGAACAGGAAACAAGAACTCACATATATAATTAATACATACTGTATGAAGCTGTTTATCTACTGGAAAAAAAAAATATATATATATATACTGAAGAAATTTTAAACCACTCAGTGATTTATGTGATGGAAAACTCTGGTATTATCAACCACAGAGAATTTGTTAGAAATGTGATAATAAAACTTTCATCGGTTCTTTACATCCGTTTGGCTTTAATTTAACTTGTTGATCTGGCTGTTGAATCTGTGGCTTAGTCTGAAGCGTTCTTGCTCAACAGCTCCAGCAGTAGACGCCACTAATGACTTATCTACGTGGGAAGGGCAGTCATTATCAAAGAGCGATCGACCGGAGCTGACCAGCGCAGACATCGTGATTTCTGGAGGTAAAGAAGACAATTTGACTTGTATGCTAAAAAGGGAAAAAAAGCCTAGATTAAAAGATTAGGTTATCAGATGGTTTTCCAAGTTTTCTTATTCGAAATTTTGAATGCGCAGTATACTCAACTTGTCGGTTACAGTAATGTCACAACATATGTCTGAGGACCTCAAGGAAATTTTGCCAAGACTGAACTAGACCGTCATAACCTAGTTTTCGATGGTGGTGCACATTGAACAACTAAGGAGCGTACATAACGACTCTCTACTTTTAAATAATTTCATACTCGTTTAGGTCGCAGGCAAAATCACTCCCCCCGTGATTCATTACATTTGTTAAGATCGGGTGCAGTTTCAGTCATGGACCACCGCAGGGTTGCTGCTTGACTGGAAAGACCCTGCATGTTTAGTGTTGATCGGTCATAAGCACACACACACTGACCGACTAGCAACTATTTGCTAAGTTGAGTTGAGTCGGGTCCTAATCAGTCTGGCATTGTATGGCAGGCTTTAGACTAGGCACACAAACTGCTATACCGTGTTGCCAACTGGGACAAGTTTTAATATTTGTAGTAATATTTCTCACGATTCTAATACCACACTAAGTGGTACTGCTATATGTCACACTTCAATGCACTAGTATGAACAGTTCTGAACTTTATTATTGAATGGAAACAAAGATATTCATACTGCTCCTACTGTCAGTACAAGTGCTTTGAAGCAGGACATTAAAGTACAGTGTATCAAAGTTGTCCCTACAGAGAAGTACCTTGGCCTTGTTTAATTTGAGCTCAAACTTCTGGGCTAATCTGGTGACCAGCAGATGACAAAGATCAAAACTCTGGGCTGAAGATGCTTTCACTGATTTGGTCAGGAGTAAATATATGACATTGATGACATGTTTTGTGCACTAGTTACTTTAACACTGAATGGATCTGGATGGGGAGGTACACTAAGTTTGTATAAGTTTATTATGAACACACACCCAGGTGCTTTCGTATTACAATATCTCATGAATAATGTACTGACCTGTGTACTACTCTGGCATAATCTGAAGAAGCTACGTCAAAGTAAAACCAAATGTAGATGTTTCGTTTACAGTTGCATATATTGCATTTGTAGGATCGTGAAGTTTTATTCATATTTTTTTTTGTCACAGGAAGAGGTCTGAAGAATGGAGAAAACTTCAAACTTTTATACGACCTCGCTGACCTGATGAACGCAGCAGTAGGGGCTTCCAGGGCTGCGGTAGATGCAGGGTATGTTCCAAATGACATGCAGGTTGGACAAACAGGAAAGATTGTTGCACCTGTGAGTATCTCAACTTTTATCTCTTTAGAGGGAATGGGTAGGGGAAGGTAGGGGAAGGTTGGTTAGTTTATGATAAACAATTTGCTCAGAAATGTGTGGACCCTTGTGGATACTTGCTTGTTTTACCAGATGTTGAAACTTTGTTAACTTACAGGGGACACATACTCAAACCATGATCTTTAGCTTATATGGCAGAGATCTTTGTATATAAATGTTGCTCCATTTGAAAGATATCCTAGATTAAGTCATTTCTGGGAGCAGTGGTTTTGTTATATAGACGTCAACAATGATGATTGGGTTTGTGTCTCCTTAAAGCATTGAAGTGTAATCTGTTCACTCTTCATCTTGAGGTAAAAGAACATCAAAAGTTTATTTCAGATGTCCATTTTTTCGTTCACTCGTAAAAGAGGGACATATTTTAAGCAATTGTGGTGAATTTGTACAGTTCTAACATACCGTTTTACTTGTACTTAATTGTACCAATACACTGAGGATTGGTTAAATTTTGGATTTTTTAAATTGAAAAGAGCTCATTCATTTTAATGACTAAATAGTAAATCTGCTGTATTTAGATTATGATGCATTTGATTTGCAAGAAGTTTATCGATGGAAACAATTTTTATTTTGCATTATGTTGTTTGCAGAATAAACTTTTTTATATTATCCTTTTTCCTGTTTACATTTCCTGACGTATTTTCTTGCTGCCCTTCATGCAGACTAAAAAACAAAAACAATAGTCATCATAAATTGGAAAGCTTTCTTTTAAGATTCAGCAAAAGGAATTTTCCGCCCTTGTTTACCTGCCATGTTTATCATTCATGTAACACCTCATACTGTATCTGGGAGTCATTTCATTAGTTTTGACAGACTGAAAATGACCTTCAATTTGTTACGTCTTTTCGATCTAGCAACTATATATAGCCGTGGGGATATCTGGTGCCATTCAACATCTCGCTGGAATGAAAGACAGCAAAGTTATCGCAGCCATCAACAAGGATCCCGAGGCACCCATATTTCAGGTTGCAGATGTCGGCCTTGTCGCTGACTTGTTTAAGGTTAGTTTACTGTATCCAGTGTTGTATCCTAGATCAGTAGGAAGCTGAAATTACTGCAGAAGAGCCTGAGAAATCGTCTGTAGAAAAATAATTCACACTGTTAGTTGAAAAGCCATCTCGATATCTTGTCCCTAACTCAAGATATGGTTGAGTGAATGGAACTTTTTGACAGACGAGAACCCCCATTTTCTTGGAAGGGGGCAGGGGGGGGGATTGGATCATAATAGGTGCCAGGTGGTCTGTAATGTCATCTGGGCAAATGTTCTTCAAAAGCTTTCCTTTTCTATTATAATCTTCTTGTTGATTTATCCTTGAAACCCGATACAATCTGAATGGTTGCTTTATAGCTGCAGAGGTTCTGTGTATTAAGAATTACATCAAAATACAACTGTTTTCTCTCTGTGAATAAGAATAAATTAGCTAAATATTATACAGAATAGCAAAAAAACATTGCCAGATGAATTTGCCATGCTGTGATGATATCATTGTCTCTGTTGTTGCCAGACACGTTCACAAACTTTTAATCCATTCTGCTAACAATTTCTCTTTTCATTTTTCTCTTTTCAGGCCGTTCCAGAAATGACAGAAGCTCTAAAGAAGGACAAGTAGGAAAAAATGACCAAAAAATAATTGAGATTTGTATGGAACAGAAAATATGAACATTTCTTCTTTAAATTTGAAGGGAATCGAAATCATTTTTATCCATGGAATAAAGCAAGCATGTTTTAATAAATCGGGATACACTGTTTATGTGTCTGCTGAAGATCATTCTTTGAAAGCCTTCATCCTTTGAAAGCCTTCATTATAACACCTTCATTTTGGAGTTTTGTTTTGAAGGTCTATGACCTGTCAGGTCATAAATTTGAAAATGAAAACTTTTCTTTTCTTTTGCATCATTTGTTTACGACACAATAAACGTAAAAATATGCCCTCACAATATTTGTACAAGCGTGTGTGATTTAATAGAGAAAAAGTTTAATAAACCACAATCTATTATTTAAGTAGAAACATAACTTGGAGACTAATGAGAGAGAGAGAGAGAGAGAGAGGGGGGAATGGGGTGGGATATGGGTGAGGAGGAGGGTGGGGTGGGGTGTGGTCAGATGATGCATACAAACAATGAATAGGTATTCTCTGCTTAGAAGATCTGTTGCAGATGGAGTAAGGTTTATTTGAAACTGAATTGTAATTTCCTTTGGAATGAGAAGAAAGTGAACTTTTTAGCTGCATTGCTGTTTGAAAGTATTGAAAAGTGTTTTGTTTATAGCATGGTCAATTGAATATGTAATAATTAACACTTTTACCAACAAAACAAATTGCTATGAACATTTATATGCACAAATTAATATTTGTTGACTTATTACATTAATATAAAAGGTGTTCTCTTGCTTTCTGAACTGCATCTTAGAATTTCAAACTGGAATGTGATCACCTGAATTCCAGTCATGTGCTGGAATAGTAAAAATAGTGAAATGTACACAAGTTTACAGTGCTGTGTTGGATAAGAGTAATCTTACAAAATAAATTTGGCTTCATTTGATCTTTGAAAGCTTTTAGGCTGTCTTCATCTTTTTTTGTCTCAATTTCTGACTCTTTATATTTACCCTGATTATGCAACTTTCATATTACCTGGTCTTTTTATCTTAACACATCTCTGACAAAGGTTTGCACAAAAGGTTTATAAGAAAATGCCTGAATATGTTATCACAGTTTCACCTGATTTTTTCAGTTTTGATCTCAAATGATCTTTACTACCAATACAGCTCTTGAATTCAGTGTATGAGGCGCAATTGTAATTTATTAAGAATACTGGCAGGGCATTTTGTCCAATTTGGTCTGAAGTAACCTTTGACCTGAACAAAAGACAAAAGGACCCTTCATTTAAATTTGTAATATGTTGATGAATTGTTTTAGATAGCTATAATTCTAGGTTGAGCTGACAAGACCTCTATCTTAAAGAATAGCACCATCAACACACAATATGAATAATTAACTTATTAAAATATCTTTCTGTCTATTCACTTTATCCTACATTTACCGATTTTAAAGGTCTTCTCAGTTAACCCTCTATTGACCATTGATCTAAACCAAATAACTTGACTACATCATCCTATATAATATATTTTGATTCACAAGCAACACATTGGTGCTCTAACTGGTCTGAAACGGAGTCGTTAGGTGTCAGTCCTTGGTTTGAAATATAACCTTGGTAGTTTCGTATCAGGATCTGTGTGACACATTGTTCAACCATGTGGGGGTTGTCCTAACATCATTGAATGTTACTAAATCAATGTAGAAAACAGGTTATTCAGAAAACTTCCAACAAAGTAGGCCTATGCGGAGGCTAGGTATGTCTGTAGAAGAAAGATCTTCCCGAATGCATTGATTTTTGATGATCCAATTCCAAACAGTATGCCTACTTCTTCAAGTAGTGCTGACCTTGACAGATTTTAGTTCAACGAAAATATTCCTTTTATTGTTATATCGAATCGTTTGTCACCGTACATGCTATGAAAGTGCCCCTTAAAGAGCTGAATTCCCGATATATGGACCACCGGTCGGGTTTTCAGCGGAAAGTTCAATACTGGAGTTGGCACCTCCAGCTGTAGAGCTAAATGCTTATCACTCTTGTGTACACAAACTGTATGGCCAGGCAAGACCACTGTTTATTACGCTTGAACGAAATGCTTCACAGGTGGCTTCTTTGCAGAGTGCTTAAATATTATGTTACCAAAGAAAGTTCATCTTCTTAGACAGAAAAGACTCATAGGCAGGAAATCAGTGACACTGGTTTGTTGACTCAAATGATTATCATTAAATGCAAGGCTGCATAATTTCTGTCATGGGTCTTCATGTCATGTAATTGGCGATATCTCGTGGCTTCACCAGTGGGAGACTAAACTCAAATTTGCCCTTACTCTCCGATGAGCCCGAGCAATATGAATGAAAATAAACTTTCCTATGCGTTACCAAACACTGTTATTACTAAATTGGGGTAAGAATCATGTGTTGCACGACAGCATATCCTCGTGAAATGTACTATAGGTATTAAAAAATCCCTGGCCCCAGTATCAATACCCTTTCTCACCTCCATTACCCCTGCCTCACTCCTACCTATACCCTCCCCCATCTCCTTCTCCCTCCTCCTCCACCCTCTCTCGTTTTCGATCCCTTCCCCTCCTGTCTCGTATTGAATTTGACAACTGAAGACATCTAGGAACGGATTATCTCAATTCGGCTTTCCATACGTGTGCTGTCACGTTGTTCTTTAAATTGAATAGCCTAAGCTAGCTGAATGAATACATTGTAATATGGTTACTTAATATTTCACAATTCGGATTACATCTGTCATATTTACTGCCAGCTGTCAGTTATTTCTGCCGTTATTACCATTACAAGACTTTTCAAATAAGCCAAAATAATGTCGAGAAGAGGTACGGTTTATTTAACAATTGTTTCCATTGAATTATTAGACGGATAACCGCGGGACCCGATATTACACACTTTAGTATGCATTGGCTAACACGACTAACTATTGCGTTAGGCTAGGCCTAGGCTACAATACCCATAACGTTAAGCCAGTAACTTCCATCATTGCACATAATGTAGGTTGAATATTTGTATTAAACGTTAGCACTTGCCTAGCAAAAGGTAGCCTCGTTTCATGGTTATTTAGAATCCGAATCCTGTCTTTAAAAGGATATTGGGTACTAATTTAGAATCCGTACCATTCCTAACCCCCAACCCTACTTCCTAATCCTAACCTTAATTCCTAACCCCTAACCCTACTTCCTAACCACAAACCCTACTTCCTAACCCTAATTCCTAGCCCCTAGTAAGCTTTCCCATTCATATGGTACGGATTCTAAAGTTAGGCCGGATATTATTGTGGATGAAGCATCCAATTGCATTTTGTATGGCAAAGATTTACAAATTTTCCAGATTTGCTGGTGTTGTACATACATTATTTTGTGAGTACAGATCTCTCTACAGCAGAGTCATGATATCATCATGGCAATTCAGCTGAAAATGTTTTGTTTTTCTTGATATTTGTTAACTCACTTATAATTCATAGAGGAAAATAATATTTCACAAAATTATATATACAGAAAACCTTCTCAAGATGCAAACACTCCAAATGTATTCGGTTACATTAAGGATACATCAACAAGAAGTTTGTAATAGGAAGTTGAAGGTTTTGAAGAAAATTTGCAGCTCTCCAGAGAAGAACCCAGGGCTTAGGCTTAGCTAGCCAAAATTGGTTCCATTCAACCAGCCATTGAGTTAGGAACAAGATATTGAGATGGTGCTTTGACTGCTTTTGAACAACTAACAGTCTGAAATATTTACTCTTGAACCATTTGAGGGTCACATGTCTGCCACTGGAATATCCCGTTAAGAACAGCAGATATCTAATTATTGTGAAACATTCTTCATATGCAGGAGGGAAGAAAAGTCACAAGGGAGGGAGAAAGGTCTTCACAAATCCTGAAGAAATTGATGCCCAAATGAGAGAAGAACTGAGGAGACAGGTGAGAAAATTTGCCTTATCGACAGTAATACTGTAGCACTGCAGAAACTGGCAGTCTGTTCACTGTACAACCTACAGTACAAAGTTTACTGATGAAATTTATAATAAATTACGTGTTTTAGGAAATTTATTATATAACTTACTGTTTAAGAAAGCACTAGATTTTAATGGAGCAAGTTGACACTAAAACTGCACATACTGTAAGATGGGCACAAATGTTCAATGCTACATTGTCACTTAATGCAATAAGTCTAGATATCTCACAGTACAATGTGTAATAATATGCATTCAATACTCTAAATCTGATACCTTATAATGTGAAATTAAATACAGTTGGCACTTAGCATTGTCATAACCAAAGTTTGAAGTAAAAATATATCCTTGGGAGGTGACAGATCTATCTTAATTGAGAAAATTGAGATTTTGATGGAAAACTCCCTTCTCCTACTCTCCTTGCTCAAATAATGGGCCTACTCTTGTATTAAACCAGATGTATAATCTTAGGCTTAGAACAGTAGAACTGTCAATCCTGAAGTTCTGCTTGCTTCTTATGGAATATCTTTTAATTTTATTCACTCTTAATATTCTACTTACTTCTTATAGAATATCTTAAGTTAATTCACTCTTAATGTTCTACTTCTTATAGAATATCTTAAGTTAATTCACTCGTAAAGTTCTACTTGCTTCAATATAGAATATCTTTTAAGTTAATTCACTTATAAAATATCTCTTAAGTTATTCACTCTTAACGTTCTACTTACTTCTTATAGAATATCTTTTAAGTTAATTCACTCTCCATGTTCTACTCACTTCTTATAGAATATCTTTTAAGTTAATTCAAATTTCAATCTTAATGTGCCGCCGAAATGTATTGTATGTTTGTAGAAAAAGAGGGAGGAAGAAGGCGACTTGGAGGAGGAAGAAGTTTCGACTGAGATGAAACAACCACCGAGGGACTTTCCGCCATCCAGCTCAGAGGAAGAATCTGACTCTGACTCTTCTGATGATGATGGGGTAAAGTGATCTCATCATGTTGTGTTATAGTCAACACATCTATTTTCTTTAGTAGTCTTACTTATATGTTAAACAACATGCAAGAAGTACCCCTACACCTTAATTTGTCTGTGTGGGCGGACAGTATACTCTAAACTTGTCAGAGCTAGTGTATGTTAATACTTTCGTAAATGTACAATTGGTGGGATGAGAGCGGTCTTTTATCTTTAGGATGAAACGGTCTCATCATGCTGTTTTATTTCTCGCTGAAGCAAAATCTTTCACCAAATGAATTAGTGAATTGGTCAAACACATCTTAAATTTACTAGTTTCACCAATCAGAAATGGAATAAGTCGGAAGAGAAAATTGTAAGTTTTACAATTTGACTAATGCTGCAATTAAGCAATATCCTTTGGACTAGTTTGCAAGTTCATGATCACTGTACATGTAGGCAAGCCTGTTTGGTTACAATGCTGATGGCTCTGAAACAGTTTGCGATAGTGATGGCGTATGTGTGTGCATGTATGTGATGGCTAGCTTGTAAACATGATATCTCAAGAAGCAGAAGTTGAGTCAATGCCGTGGAAGGCACATACGTAGCTGCCCCATGTTGTGTCCTGTTGTTTGTGGTTCCATCTCATGAATATTATAATGAGTGGGTCAGAGTTAACATAAAATTGCTTTCTTCTGTATTCTGATAAAATTTGATTCGTTAATCATGGTAATGGATAATTCAAAAGGAAAAAAAATATTTTGACTATTGAAGAAGAACAAATTTGCTTGCAATTCCTATCTTCCATTCTCAGAACGTTGATAGTTGAAAATGTCAGTCTGTACCATAACTGAACCTTGAAGCAAACATGTGTGGTGTCATAGTTGCGTGCTGTCAGGAAACATGAGTTTTGCATTTCTTTGTTTTTCTCTGACAGTAGGTGATATAAACACCCCAAGGACTGTAGTGTATTGATATGGATATGCATCCCAAGTTTGAAGAAGAACGTTTGATGTACATTTTTGAGATAAAATGTAGCACAAGTTATGAATTTTGGAATTGAATGCAGATTTTACCAGGATGCTAAGAATTTTGTTAACATGTTCATCAGCTAAATGTAAATTTCTTTTAGACTATCCTCTTAAACTAATCAGCACGTTCTTCTTTTGGTTTCCACTTATGCAGACTAAGAAGAAGAAAGGTATATCTCATTTAATAGAAACTGCAAATCCCAACAGAAGCCACAGTAAAATGAAGAAAGCCAGGGATTTAGATGTCAACAGCGCTACTCCTACTACTCAACAATTATCAAGAAGAGAAAGGTATTCTTCATTTACTGACGGTGCACATTTGCTGTCGTGTAACACACACAAGAGCTTGTCAACGTTTTTGCACGCCTTTGGATTCCCAGCAGTTTTAGCTAGCTTTCGTTCACTGGCCTCCCACACATCTTGGCGTTAGAAGCTATGTATTGACACCCAGCAACAAAAGCAAGGGCTTGCACTACTCACATATATATGTGTGCTGAGGGAGATGTCAAAGCTGCAAACAAAACCACAGCTTTAATTTTTATCCTATAGTAGAATTTACATATTTCCATCCAAATTGTTTGATGAATGATAGGAAGACAGCATTAAAAATGAAGCATATTATTCTGTACTGACCGCTACAAATTCAATGAGCAAGATTATATTATTTCACCGTGCGCCTGTGCAGTGTGAAATCAAAGATGAGACTAATTAGTAACTGACCTAGATAAAAGTTAGCATTTTGAGCAAGTTTAAATATTTTCTTTAATTCATAAAAGCCAAGAAAAAATCATTGAAATTTTCATCTTGACCACGATGATAAGGATGTGAAGCCAACTAATCACTCACCAGAAACTAGGAATCTAAATTATGGCAAATCCCTGTCGATTAGAAACGATATCATGGGATGTATGAATGTGACACATGCATACAATTGTATCACTTGAAATTGGCAGGGGAACCCGCTTTTGCAGCACAGTTTGATATTAAAGTAGTATCATTTACCAAGGTAGATCGCTCATCGACAAAACAAAATATATTAAAAAGTTATATTAGACTCAATGAAAACTGTGAAACAGGGGCTGTAAAAATCATCTCAATTCCTTGTTGTCCTTTTAGGGAAGAACTACAAAAACAACAAGAAAGGAACAGGTATAGGCAATTACAAGCTCAGGGAAAAACACACGAGGCACAGGCTGACCTAGCACGTCTTGCCATCATCAAGAAACAGAGAGAAGACGCAGCCAGAAAGAGAGATGCAGAAAAGAAGGGTAGGTTATTATTAAAC
This sequence comes from Apostichopus parvimensis, assembly GCA_000934455.1. NCBI lineage: Eukaryota > Metazoa > Echinodermata > Holothuroidea > Aspidochirotida > Stichopodidae > Apostichopus > Apostichopus parvimensis. The sequence continues at coordinate 48,416 of KN883506.1, read as the reverse complement.
TTTAGATAATAAGTTTGAATAAGTTGAAATAGTCCTTCTGCCCTCTCTTATTGTCTGCATTGTAAAAGAGAAGCAGTCTCATTCATCACTATTAACTCATGTGATAGATAGACTGGTGAGGGACAATTACTTTTTTCCTTTGAAAGAGGTGATGGGACCGTGGGTCTTGTTGATCTGGGTTTTGGAACTATCAAAGTTTCTATAAAAGCCCAACATTGTTTTCATTTACAACCTCGTTAACAAAGAGACAATGCTTTATTCGTTTAATTTGATTTGTGTTGATGTTAGCCGTGCTATAAGCGGTATAGTTTATACCTGGTCTTCAGCCACATGCCACTCTTAGACTTTTAATGTGCAGCTCATGGAAATGTCTCAGCAGTACTCCTTTCCTGCATCAGGATGAATATAAATTGTAAATAAATGGTAAATTGACAACTTACTGCATGTCTTGCAGCTTTCAAACATCTGAAGTTTATGGTATGTGGGTCATAGGTGAAGCAAGGTCCCCCCCCGCCATTCCCCCTCGGTATATGCTGTCTGTGTTTCTGTTCTGAAAATTTTAGGTCATTGAACATTGTGAGATAAACATGAGTGATATCAATTTTTGTGTTTGCATAGTTATTTAATAACTATGCACACCCAAAAATTGACATATGATGTACTGACAGTACTGTTTAGCAGTGGCGTCGGTTCCCAGATGTTCAGAGATTTTTCCAAAAGCTCAGGCTCATGTCTGAGTTAAGAATGTGTCCTAATGGATCTGATGCAACAGAGAAATTTTATTATGACCAATTAGATGATTTGTCTTTTGCTTTAATCCTTGTTTTGTCCCTCAGCTAAAGAAGCTGCCAAGGAGAGCAGGAAATAACCCTTGGGAAGAATCTCTCCTTACTCCAGCCTTCTCTCTGTTTCAACGTAATCATGACCGTAAATGCCAGACCGTCAGTTAGCACTGTGCGAGTGACCAGCGGAACCCAAGTCTGCAAAGCTAGCAGTCATTGTCATCCCATCTCTTCGGAGGTGTTGTCAAGCTTGTGGAGGTAGATAACAAAAGTTGAAGATTGGAAGTGGTCTTCTGATAAAAAAAGTGGCAAATACATGTCGATTTCTTCGTATCCTCAACAAGGTCAACGAAAATGGTAGGACTGGCCGTTGGTGCTGCACAACCCTTTCACTTCATCGTTATATATCCTGTGCTTACAAGGTTTTTCGCTTCAGAACAAAGCAATGTGTGGCATTCTTACAATATAAGTTTTCCTCAGAAATAATCCCTTAAGTTTAAGATGATGATAGCAAAATACAATGTAATGAATTAAACAGTTCTTAGCCTGTGAAAGGAAGAGATGAGAATGGAAAGTTCCTTCGCAGATCTTTAGTTTATTGATGTCGAGAGGATATGCAGGCTGATTGAAACATTTTAACGTTATTGTGACAGTCAATTTTTATCCGTAGGGTGGGAATTACTTAACCTGATATGATATATGCAAGACCTGCTTGCATTTATAGCTATTCTCGACTTCCATTTTATCCGGCAAGTGTTGTTACGTCTCGTCACTTCGCTTGCTTGATGTCAATTAAAGTTTGTCACTGTATGGCCTATGTAATGTTCTCTTACACTTACCTGTCTGCACACAACTGATGCACTTTGTTTGTCGGTCATGCGTAGTGGATTTTAACGTTTGTCACTGTCACAAAGTTGTCTAGCTATTGATAAATCATGTGCAACATTTATTCAAGATTCAGTTATATTTCAGAAATTACTTTAGTTTGTTAAAAGCTGCATTTTTCAACTCAAGGTATTGCCCCACTCGGCCCCCTCCCAGTTCCCTCCACTACCTTCCCATCAAGCTATAGGCCCCTAGACCAATAGGGTAATCACCATCATTAATGAGCCTAACATTCTTTGGTTTAATCTCCCGATTGAAAATATGCATGTCTTCAGACCCTAGAATTTCACAATTTTAGTCACTTCATAACAGATACCAGTGCTTAAAACATCTTCTGGTTCAAATTGAGTTCTCACTGGCAAATTCCTGAATTACAACAGATATCGGTTACTTTTCAGGCTTGTGGAACAGGCTACAGTTTAAATATATTTGCTATAACTAGCAGCAAACATAGGGCTTCTGTTAGGTATGGAATTGTGAACTGACTTACCATGTGTATATGTTCTTAATGTCTACTGGTAGAAAAATACTTGGAATCAGAAAACACTTACAAAACCAACTTCAAGAAGTTGTCTTTGTTATGAGGTTGCTAACTGACTTTTTAGAAACTGCAAATCAACTTCTTTTAGATATGTTACATATTGTGTCCCCAATAGAGTATTTCATGACAACCTCACACAAAAACTTCAAAAGTAGTTGTTGGTTTATACCAAATTAATTGTCTAAATAATATGTCTCAGAGCCCACCATTTTGGCATTTGTAACTCCTTCTTTTTTGGGGGGGGGGGGGGGGGGGTGAAGGATCCACACACACTCCACATGTGAGTCTGCTCCGACAACCTCAGGTAAGAATCCCTTAGTATATAAAATTAACTGACACTGGGTTCATTATAGTTGAAACTAATCTTAAGGTTCCCTTTACAGTTCTGGAATATTTTCTGGATCAATGTCAACACACAGACTACATAGTTATGTCAATGTACTTTGTGTAAAATGCTTTTTGTTTCTGTGTTATAAATTTGTAAACTTTGAAATAAAAAGTCTTTTCTCATTACCAATGTTGTCTGTGATAATTTTTATTTGATTTATTTATTAAATTCCACTCATTCCTGGTTGGATCCAGATATGGATCCATTTTTCAGCTCCATACAAAATCCAGCGGGAATCGACCCTTCCTTTTTAACCAGGGGTCATTGTCTTAAACTCCAAAAGTCATGAAAGAAGGATTAATATTTGGCATACCTTTTTTGGCTAATAGGGTTGTGAATGAGTGGAACGGTTTGCCTGAGAAAGTTGTACTTGCAAGTAGTGTGAATGGGTTTAAGAATGCTTTGGACAAGCACTTTGAGCATTGTAATCGGGTCTGAGTGTTTGTGTCTTCAGTTTTTTTCTCTCCTATAGGGGCCTTGATGGGGACTTGAGTGTCCCTCTCTCATCCATTTCTTCTACTAAACCAAACTAAAAGTCACACAAAGATTCAATGGTAGTTGTTAGCAAAACCTTGCATGTAGACCTAATTATAGGCCAAATTATAGGCCAAATTTATAGCATAAATATGCCTCAGAATGCACCATTTCAAGTAAAACTTTCCTTTTCTGGGGTTCTTCCCCAGCATAAATGGAAGTTGGTTTAATGACCCCCAGGGACAAGAGGGGTCTTAAGAAATCCTGGATCCACCCCTGAGTTTAAGTTGAAAAAGAAAAGCATCAGAAGGGACATGTAGGACCCGATTAATAAGGGGCCCGGAACACATGAAAGAACTGCTAATTCTGCTTTTGACAGACAAAATAACAAACAGCTCCAATTGACTTTGTGTTAGCCCCGTGAGGGGTTGCAAATGTCCAAAGCCCCACACGGTATGGTACTCGTACTAGAAGGGTGTCATTTCCACTGAGCTTTCAGTGCAGTAAGCTGGAAAAGTTGAAGTTTAAATTTGGCAAAAACGTAATGAGACTTTAAGGTAACAGGTAATATTGTTCTAAGTTTGAGCCATTTTTTCAAGTTTACTTCACATTATAAATGTTGCACCTACATCTTAGAACTGAGTAGGTATCTTTGATAAATAGGAAGGTGTTATGAACCTGTTATAGTATAAAAGACATCAAAACTGTGTGAAAGTGTTGAGAATGAACTTACACTTCCCTTTGTGGCTTACGTAACGTCACGTAAGTCACACACTTCGGGAGTCCTTAAATATTTTAAAGCTTGATCAAAAGTGGTGGTATCACAGATCAACCTTATAGCTACCTTTACAATTGTAGCTCACTTTGCACTAACGCACTATATATCATTGGAGGAAAACATTTCCTTCTATTTTTGTCACGTAAGTCACAGCCAGAGTGTGGCATTTTTAACATAATCTGTGTTACCATAGTAACAAAGAAAATTCGTTAAATAAATTAGCAGACTGCATTAAACTGCCACATTAAAAGAAAGCTTGTACTTTTGTTTCATAGAAGGATTTTTTCTACTTTAAATTATTATTTGATAATTCACCGTGAATGTGCCTACAGCTTGAGATGGATACTCATTGCTATAACCCAAGATTGAGTAGGCCTAATCAGAAGAAGAAAACTTAAACAGTCTAACCTACTTACTTTACATTATACACAAAGAGAGACAACTAATAACCCTTTCTAATTTTGCCATGTTGGGACCACTTGGTGTGAAGCATGGGCGGAGAAACAGGGGGGGTTGGGGGGGTTTTAACCCCCACTTTTTGAAGAGGGGGGGTTGGCCCACACAATCAACCCCCCTAGTTTTTGCCTGTAATGTTCTGTTATAGCCTATGTTATGTGCTCCAAATGGCATAATAAATCAAATTATTAAATTTGAAATTGTTAAAGTCATTTCAACCTTTTACCTGGTAGGCTACATCAACA
>KN883505.1:87090-101853 GCA_000934455.1 Apostichopus parvimensis | reverse complement strand
TAAGAATTTCTTCCGCTTTCTCGAAATTGCCTCTTGCCAACAGCCATCTCGGGGATTCCGGCACGAGACTATGAGGTCAGATCATAGGACAACTCTTAATTATGACGGACATTATTTTGCGCCTAATATCAACTGTTATTGATCACTTAAAAATCTCATTTAATTTAACATCCTCCTCCTTCCCCTAACCAGGAGAGTCGGCTTCAACGACTCCAGGGCCACACCCCTGAATAAGCTTGGCAGGCACAGCTCGAAAACGTTGGTGTATCTCGCCTGGAATTGTTTACGGAAAGATCTTGGTGCCCTTGACCCTGGAGACCATTGTACCCCTCCCCCCCCCCCACTGGATAGCTCTGCATTTATAACAGTATATAGGTAACGTTAAATTTCCCATATCCTGCTGGTATGCTACAACCTATATGGGGACCTAGCAGTGGTCTACAAAATGGATAACATGCGGGCCTCATGCAGGGGGGTAGGAGCCGGGGCGGGGCAAATAAATGTGCCCCTTTGATGAAGAACTGTCTTTTGGATATCTTTGTTGATTTTAAATAGAGTCACGTGCACCATAATAGTATTGATAGCATATACTATAACACATCATATAATTAAGTGATATGGCCGGTGTGTATAGGTTTTTAGCATAACGAGTGGTGGTTGTGGAATGAGAAAGTGCCCCTCTGATGTTGTGCCCCCCTCCCCATATTTGGAAGCGTCCTATACCCCATGGCCTCATGGTCCCTCCAGTGTAGTACAAATAAAATAGCGACCAAAGAGAGTATACAAATATTAATATATACGATAAATGTATACTTACAATAGTATTGGATATGAAATAATATGAATTCCTATCACTGCAATGTGAACATACATCCAGTCTTGTAAGATCCATGATAGGAGTGTAATCGTAAGGTATGCTCCTGCCCAGAAAAACTCCACAAACAAACCAACGAACATCCGCTTACTGTAGCCTACAATTTCGGTAACTGTTTGAATAAAGGATACAAGAAAAGAGGAGAAAAACAAACAAATTAAGTCATAATTTAGGTTAACAATTGTCCACATTCGCTGCTTTATATTCACTTTATTTATAGAAATCCACTTTGAAAAATTATTGGTAAGGACCACCCATTTTAAGCATCATCATGTGCTAAAGTTTTCAAAAACACTTACACACCGTGTAGTGTAGTCCTGTTCCTGAATCAATTGAGTTGAAGTAGTTTTAATTAGGAATAATGAAAGGAATATAGCCTCGAGGAAGTAGGGTTGCAGTCAACAGCTTTGTTAGAGCATATGACACAATTGGCGATTGTACACAATTGGCGATAAAACAATTGGCCATTGTACACAATTGGCGATAAAACAAATAAATGAATTTATAACATGAGATCATTTTCGGACTTTTCAGCATATTTAGAGGCAATACTGATGACGTTTAGGAAAGAAAAAAGAAAGAAAGAGAAAACTGGTTGACTACTGGTGTGTGAAACGAGTTGAAGAAGTCGTGTAGTAGCGTGCAACATATACTGGTATTTTATGTTCTCATATGCCCTTGTTTTTAGTTTCAGATCATTATGTGTTCTGCATAGAGTCTGGCTACACAGCCTAGACCATTATCCCGCAACCTTTTCCCTCAGCAATGACGTAAAATGTCTAAATATAGTTGAGTACAATATCAAACTTACCTATAGTAAATGAATAAATGTACTTAAAACTCACAATTGTTTTTCTCCAAAATTATTTTCGATTCGATGCATGGACCGTGTAATGATTGTTACAATTTAAACCATTGTTTAAGACAAGGGTATGTGTGCGTGGGGGCGGGGGGGGGGGCAAAAATACCAATCTTAGCATAGGCAAATATGTTTAATATTCACCTCCTAACGGAATTTGATGAATTTAGATTCATGTAGTTATTCCAGAGGGCTGTGGTATGAAACGTTTTACTTACTATAGACAAATGGAATAATCCATAATGCGTAGTTAGACATCGCCATCAGCATTCTCATCACAGTGTACGTCCAAAAGTTATTAGCAAAAAGCATTGTAATAGCAAACACAAGTGACTGGGTGATACAGAATCCCCAAGCATAAACTCGTCCAATCCTGTGTAAAGAATAAAAAAACCCAAAGTATTTTTACCTTTTTTTTACTACTTTTGTAAATAAACTTGAAAGTTTACATCTGGTCGTGGTGAGCTAAATGACACACCGTGTGGGGAGCGTGTGTTTGTGTACTTGTCTGGGTATTTACAACTTGAGACATAGGACAAAGAAATACCCGTCACAAGGTCTTGAACAATACAGTATACAGAGGTTATACAAACGAAATGGTATACAGAGTAAAGGGAAACATCAAGTGTGTGTGCGTGCCTGTATGTGTGCGTGCGCGCGCGTTGTGTGTATGTGCGTGTATATGTAGTCCACTATGTACAGCTCATTAGCGTGCTTTTGACTAATGTCATGTGAAGCATCTACTCTTTTCTGCGCAGATTCGCTTTACACATCATATATCTCATTTGTAGTATCGATTCTCTTTCGAAGTGACTCGTGATACGTCACGTGACGTAACAGCGTCGTAATCATACGGGTTATGGAGCGTCACCGGTGTAAGGGGACAGCGGATGCGAGTGGATCAATTGCTTTGCTGTTTCGTGCATAAAACTGTATCTTGAGTGAGATTATCCATCCACTTTGAAGAATGTCGTATCATTGTATACAAGTTATCTTGCAGCATTATTGTTGTAACCAAAGAAACAATGACGATAGCACGCTGATAATTCACAGCAAGTAGAGAATTGGTTTCTCTCGTTCCAAGATGCCGACGGTTGTAGTCATGTTGCGATAGGTTAAGCTTTTGATATCTCTACCTTGACTTGGCTTGAGGTTTCAGAAACCATCTAAACCTCCAAGCAATGTCACTTGTTTGACAAAAATATTATTAACCTTTTTTCTTTTGAAACCTACAAATTGACGGACGGCGTCATCATAACAAATGTTACCATGGGAATCCTGCGTGGGTGGTTCTATGTCTGTAGACGAAAAAATGTACTCTCCCTGTGTTGAATTTTTCGAATTTGATGAAATATTTCAAAGAAGAATCGCATCAGTATATTGAAATTTGCTTCTTTTGTGGTTGTAGAGCAGTTCTTCGTATTTATCTATTCTGATATTTACATAACGCAGGATTATAGGTTATCATACCGTTCTAGACATTTTTTTCACTTACTCGACAGTGGAACTTACCGCATGAGGAAATAATGAATATCAACTAATCCTCAATATGTGTTCGGCCAGACTGGTATTAATCAAGCCGATGTATCTTTTGATTTAGTCAACCAAGCTATATTGTTTAAAAAACTAAGTATATATCAATGCTACAAAGATTCAATTGAATGGTTTAAATCGTACCTACATGTGTGATAGAAGTCAAAGTATCCTTGTTAACGGGCTTCCATTCAACCTGCATTACCATATAAGGGGTGTGCCACAGGTATCTATTGTTGGTTAAGATCATATGTAGTATCTGTTCCCTTTCGAGGGGAATGGGTATACATACCCGACGATGATCACACAGTCACAGTCCCGATGCAAGGGGACTGAGGTCGAGAGCGGATCAGTCGTTCGGTAGTTTGGTTTTCGTGCCCAGGTTCTTTCCTGGGTGACTTTTCTTTAAAAGGTATCTATTGGTGTATCTATTGGTGGTTCATTACTGTTTTTACTGTATAGTTATGACTTTGACTTATGTCTATCACACTGCAACGCTAATCCGCATTCAGACGATACAACTTTCCATGTTAGTGGAAACCATAACGAGGGACTTACCACATAAATGAAATGGATCTATATATAGATGGTACAGTGATAACAAGATGGCGGTAGTAAATACAGACAAAACTAAACGCATGATAGTCTGTTCAAGAGAAGGTAACTTACACTAATAGATACTGTCATTGTTAGTGTACATATACAGATGGAAATCAAGTAGCAAATTTAAAATGTGAAAAGCTCATAGGTGTCAGGATAGATATAAACCTATATCTTGGCAATACCAAATCTAGACTATGTGTCTAAGACTGTCAGCACCAGGATATAGATATAAACCTATCATGGCAAGACTAAATAGATTATGTGTGTAAGACCTTCAGCACCAGGATAGATATAAACTTATATCCTGGCCAGACCAAATAGGTTATGTGTGTAAGACTGTTGGCACCAGATTAGATATGAACCGATCCTGACAAGATCAAATAGATTATATGTGTAAAATCGTCAAGACCAAATAGATCAAGTGTGTAAGACCGTCAGCACCAGGTTAGATATGAACCTATCCTAGCTGGCAAGACCAAATAGATTATGTGTGTAAGATCGTCAAGATCAAATAGTGTGTTAGACAGTCAGCAACAAGTTGGTCGTCGAATAATTAAGCTATATATTGATGTGCCAAACAATTATATTATATTATTACATTATAATGGATACATTATTCCGTACCTCAATCACTGCAATTTTGTATGGGAATCATGCAATCAGGGAAATATTAATAGGAAAATTAAGCTCCAAAAAGGTGTGGCCAGAATTAATTCAAGTGCTACTTATGACGCAAGATCATGTGACCTACTCAAGGTTCTTGGATGGCAATTCTTGATGTACATTTAAAATATAAACGATTAATTATGGTATATTAATCCCTTAACGGATTAACACCCAATTATATGAATGACATGTTTATCCCCCTCATGTAATGTCCACGATTATGCTCTAAGCTCTGCGACATCGTGAGGGCACTCCTTGCCAGGGGGCAACACCGAAAAAAATAAAATATAATGTTATGTTATACAAATGTTCTAAAGATCTCATTACGTTTAAATTCTAAAATTGTTGATATATAGCTTTGCAACATCTTACCTATATATCTATATGTTTTTGAATAGACTCATTTTTCCTGCGTTTATACCGTATTTTATCTGTTTAATTATTTTATATTCATTTTGATGTGTTGGTGCTTACGTGCGAAGTTTACGATGGGCTCATCTTATTCATCGACATTTTAGCTAGCTATATATTTTTTATGATCATGTTACATGTTAGTTCTAATATTCAAAATTATTATTGCAATTACACCTATGTTTTTTAATTTTTTTTTATAACAATTATATATAAGAGGGCTTCGGGGAAGATTAGCCTCAGTATAGCGGGGTGCACCCTCTTATAACAAAAGTTGAAATAAAACATTACATCTAGCTGATATGCTGAAAGAAAATAATTACACTTGCTTAATTATTTCAAAATTAAAGTTGATACATTTACATGTTATGGGTTTTATCATCAAAGAAATTTTGTATTCAAATAATTAAAAAAACAAAACAAACAACAACAATAACAATGTTTTTATGATCATTTCGTGACTATACATTCCTCCTTCGCCAATTAAAAATCGCCAGCGTCCTAGGTTGAATTCGATGTTAAGTTATGTAACATTTTAAATTGAAGTATATCTGTGTGGTCGTCATAGATTGCCGAATAAAGAGGACACACACTTAACCGCACCATGTTGACTTTTTTTATATAATTCTTTTTGAAGAAAAACTCTCCCAAAACAACTATGAAAAATCTTGCTATATATGTTATAGGGGATATATGTTATAGGGGATATATGTTATAGGGGATATATGTTATAGGGGATATATGTTTAGGGATAATATGTTTAGGGGATATCGTAGTTTAAAAGTCGTGTCTCGGAACTGTCACTTTGTAAACCTGTGACGTCAGAGTGCCATTATAGGATCGACACCTTATATCTTTCTCTTTGTTTTCTGTGCATTTAGGTAGATTCAGGTAGTTGCTATGACAACTCCCTGGTAGAATCATATTATCTATGTAAACATTGAACACAATACATTAGGTTTATGTTAAGACTTTCAAAATATATTTTTTCTAGATGTAGCATTTGCAAAACCCCAACGACTCCATTATAGTAAATAACATTACAAAACAATTGTAAAAGAGAGGCAAAATCATTCGAAGGACACGTCGTGGCTTGAAAATGTCATGTTTAGACTTAATCAAGTCTTCAACCATCAATGTGAAGAAACATGATATCCGTGATATCTCCCAAATGGAATCAGATTTGCCTTATAGTTATTTGTTGAGGAGGCTCTTCATGGCGGTTATATATCTATCACAAAACGTCTATACTGATGTATATATGGGGTTTGTTTCTCCTTAAATACAATGACCCGTATGCCAGACACATACACACACACGCAAATCGATACGACGATAGCACTAATCAAACGCCACGTAATGATCAGTTTTTGATTTAAGTTTTTCTGCTTTCGAAGACTTCCATGAAAATCGGCTTTAAACAATATAGTTCCTGATTGGGCAGACTCCTGTCGTCTGCTATCCCCCTCTGTTGACCCCTGGTATATTAAGTTTCATTCTCTTTAATTTATCAGTCACACGCGAATTATGTTGCCGCCTTTCATTCTTTGTTTTAAAGGGTGGGTGTTCCGTTTGTAGGAATATAAATTTCGAGCATGTTCTTTCCAATTGAGGTCAACTGACGTATCGGGGAAGGGGAGGGGGGGGGGAGGGAGCTTAATCCAGATTCCATATATGAAGTTTAAAAATTTCGAATATTTGTTAGTCTTATCTCGTACACTATACAGATTATAAATCCCATCATGGCGTAACTATGATGACGTCAGAAGATCTGTTTTCTACTCTCGAGTCAATCGAGTAGCCAATCAAAAGCAATCTATTTTATTCGTTCTAAACATGCACGTTTCATGATTGTTCGTCTCTTGAAATCTTTCACACTGTTAAATATTTCAAAAATTCATGCATGGTATTTCAAAGTTGGGGTTGCAACCCTTCTTAGGATCGCCCAAAAACTTGAAGGGTCAACAAAATGCTCGGAAGCAAAAAACTTGCTGAACGATATTTGAAAGCCGAAATAAAAAACAAAACAAATAGAAATAATCTTGAAATGAATTACCGGTACTTTAAAAAGTTGCAAACTAATATAACATTCCAAAATCAAGCACCCTTAATCACATGCAAGTTTCTCAAAGGGAAAGGAGACACCTGCCTGTAGACCTATTCCTCATGCCACAGTATCCGCCACTGAATGTTCCCCAAGATGAGGAATGTGGAATTTGGGGGGGGGGGGGGGGGGAGAAGAAGGGTGAATATACTAGAGTATTAAAGATGATTATAGACTATAACATCTTCCATTATATAAATATCAATGAACACAATTTTAGATTTAGCTACCTTGTTCTTTTACTGTCACAAAAGACGTTCAATTCCCTCGCGGAAGATTTCTACTCTTTTGTTTGGCTCATGATAAATGCACGATTTGCATACAGGGATCGGGATATAATGCGTCTTGGTGAGTAACTACTTAACGGCCAACGGCCAATTGCCTGATTAGGTCGTCTTCTTAAAGGCCGCACTTGAACTACGATTCTAAATAGTTCGAATGAAAAACTTTATATTAGCAACTCGCGTGCTTTGGGCAACAAGATATAATAATGATATTACAGTTGTCGGTTTATACTCATAAGTAAAGGGTTAATGCCTGAAATATTTTTATTGTAACAGTTGCACACAGAACAAACTTGATTGACCTGTGCAAATGTAAGGGGCATAAAAAAGAAAATTATAGATAAGATGCTATAAAACAATATATACTGGGGTCAACCTATACCGTTGCTTAACTTTGTCTTTCTAATAAAGGCCCCGTATATCGGCTACATAAGAAAGGTCTTGCTGATACAGTCTAGTACATATCAGGGAAACTTTAACTGTTACGAGCTAAGCCAAATTTTGTTTTACTGCTTTTGGTAAATAATGTACGTAAAGTCATGAAACAGATACAGCGTTTAGTGGTTATGGACAATACATCGTGTCAATCTGTAAGTTTAAATTCATACTTTAAAGCAGGGTTTCCCTAATATTATTCCCCCCACGAACCCCGTGTGGATGTCAGAGTTGTCCACGAACCCCCAACTTTTCGAGACACGATCTGAGTCATTATTATACTATTAAACGTATAACAGTGACTCGTAAAAGATCAAGTTCATAGTGTAATACTGTAGAGTTTGTCGATAGGAACGACTTTTGTACATTACTAAATTATATGATATATCAGATATTAGTTCAACAAAAATTACTCTAGTTATGACTTTCAGAAACGTCTCACAAACCCCCTGGGATGGACTCACGCACCCCTGTGGGTTCATGCACCCCAGTTAGGGAACCCCTTCTTTAAAGCAACTGAAAGTGATAACCAAACGAGATTAATAGGGAATCGCTTCTTGGTATATATATAGGCTGATAAGAATGAAGTGAATACTTTTTTGGTTCTGCTATCATATATGTTTGTAAACACATTGAATAGTTTTCTTAAGAATTATACATATCAGGCAAGCGTCACGCAGAATAAACTCCAAACTGCAAACAAAACTTGAAATACCCGTTGCATAGTTTTGAATCTTTGAGGCTATTTCAGCATATCCTGTGTGCGTGCAACATGTTCGTATTCTAGCATATTGTTATCTTTACTCGTACCCACTCGAATGTATACTCGTACTCACCTAAGTGGATTTGTATTAGTTCTCACCCATGTGGATTTGTACTCATACTCACCTAAGTAAATGTGTACTCGTACTCACTTACGTGGATTCGTACTCGAACTCACCTAAGTGGATTTGTATTAGTTCTCATCCGTGTGGATTTGTACTCATCCTCACCTAAGTAAATGTGTACTCGTACTCGCCTAAGTGGATTCGTACTCGTACTCACCTAATTGGATTTTTACTCGCTTTCACCCGTGTGGATTCTTACTCATACTCGCCTAAGTTGAGTTGTACTCGTTCTCACTCAAGTGTCTTCGTATTCGCCTAAGTGGATTTGTACTCGTTCTCACCCAAGTGGATTCGTAGTCGTACTCACCTTTAGTGGATTTGTACTCGCTTTCACCCGTGTGGGTTCTTAGTCATACTCGCCTAAGTTGATTTGTACTCGTACTCACCCAAGTGGATGTGTACTCGTACTCACCCAAGTGGATTCTTACTCATACTCACCCAAGTGGATTTGTACTCGTACTCTCCCAAGTGGATTTGTACTCGTACTCATATTTGGGTCTATTTTGAAATGAAAGTATATTATAGTAGCGTGGAAGTCAGTTATCGTACTCGCGCTGAGAGCGTTGTACTCGACATCATGCCAGAGTGAATTGTAATCTTACTCGTACTCTAAGTAAATATCTGCTGCATAGTCCCTTTAACGGTAGACTTCATTATCTTATGTTACTGCAATGAAACATGCTAAATCTGTACGTCTTCAGACGTGTGCGACATTGTGTATATATGTGTTATGATTACATTATCGGCAGACTAAGATATATGTTCCATTCATATCATGAAGAAAGATAATGTTTTTCTGAGTTAGAAGGGGCGGTAGAACTCACCTATCCGATAATGCCCCGAATAAAGGGCATCCGATCAGACAGCCAATAAAGTAGAGAGATTGTCCAACGTGAATTAATACCTCTCTGTCACAAACCAAGCTGAACTGTAAATAAACAAATAAACAAATAAACAATATGTAATGTTTACACTTCAAGTAATTTCACTGAACTGATTTTAGTACAAAACTTTAGAGCTTTTGTAGGACGATTATAGTTGCAAAATAACTATACCTAATGACGAAAGGAAATTTGTATCTCAAGACAGGGTACTTTTACATTGTCATTTAAGTCGTAAGTTTATAAAGATTTGGCTGATAATCATTAAAGTTATCTAATTTGATTACAGGATGAATTTAATTACAAAGCAATTTGAATATACATTGTCACTGTGAACTTCATGCCACTATTAACTAAGTTTACGTTTCCTTTTCTAACAGTTGTTATTCATTTTGTTTTTCTTTGAGAAGTGACCTTTGAAACATATGAGGTTCATCAAACAATATGTAACTGGATTGACGGCAAGTCAATAACATTACATACGCCGCTATCTTCACTATGAAAGATATATTTCATTTATCCACTATAGTATTACATTGCATTAAAATTTCAAATTCAAAGATCAATAGCGTTGGATTTTAATTTCTTACTGCATTGTCCATGAACTAATAGGTTCGTTAATAGAGTTATCATTAAAACAATGGATTAACTTTAACAAAAAGGTAAGAACTTATGTGCTTATATGCCATGGCGCGTATAGGAGAATGCCATTATATCCAACATATATTTAGTATCATTGGTCACCAAAATGGTTAGAAATGAAGGTTTTCTTGTAGACCAGGTTGGGCAACCTTTTTTGAATGAATGGGCCAGATGTAAGGAGTGAAAAATTGACTGGGCCGTACCTAACCAACGACCTGCTGATGATTTCAAACCTTTGATTCGAGGACTTTCAAGCAATAGGTGTGTGTACTTAATCTGTATTCGCAAAAACATAATGTCAATACAGTACAGTTGATAATGAATGGGGATAATAGGCCTACCTGACAGCGTCATAAGTGCCGATAAATTCTAAGCAGCTAGCTCGCTTTTTGTGATGATGTAAAATAGATTGATTTTGTTTCTTTTTCTTGAGACATTTCACTGGCCGCAAAAAAATCACTGGCGGGCCGAATGTGGCCCGCGGGCCGTAGGTTGCCCACCCCAGTTGTAGACTATTGATGACCATATGCACATTTATTTTCAACGATATTAACACTGTAAAATGCCCTCTCATAAACTGGCTATACGTTGATTAATATGATGTCATTGGGGACCGTGATTTGTCTCTCCTTTGTAGAATATTCAGAGCTGTTCAGCTTAACTCGAACCACCGAACAAATGGGTGGGGTGTTCATGTGGACTAACGAAATGACGGATGAACGGACAGACTGACGAAAGAAGAGAAGAATGGGTGAACGGAAAGAACGGCCGCGATCCTACGGAAGGTTCAATTAATGTAGCGCATCTTATAACTTAACGGAAATCTCCGCTAATAATTCCGCTTTCAAAAAGAAGCATCATTTTTAATATATATCTTGATCAAAGTATACGGTGATATCAGTTTTTTATTCTTACCTTAGCTGTCAGCGTGCGGCCAGATTCACTTTGGTCAAACTTCCAGCCGTTCTGACATTCGATGACATCGAGTTCATCATTGATAAAATCCGAGTCAAATTCAAGCCCAGTAACGTTGTACATATTACACTCATCGTAACCGGTGTCTTCTGACCAAGGAATGGAAAGATTTCTCTGAGCTTCTTCGCACTGCGAATGATCCAGGCCATAGATATCACAATCTTCATAACCCCACGAATCCACACTACACCAGTGTTCGGTAGGAAGGGTGTAGAAAATCTGTGAGAACAGTGTCACAGGGCACACCACAGTACCCAGCGACGCCAAAATAAAGAGATACCATTGGTACCTTCCAAGTTCTCCGATATGGATGAATAAATCATCCAGCGCCATTGTCGTCTCTGCGTGAAAATCTTATGTATAGGCTATAGTTTTGTACTACAACACTTAGCATATAGTCACTCCTATATAGCTTACCGACAAATGTTTTGTGATTATGAGTATGTATTTAACGACGAATATGCTGAGAGAACTTCGATCTATACTGACTGATAACAGCTAGCCAGGTGATCTACGTGAATGATGAGATCGCAGCAGCTTAGGAACAGACTGTTAAACTGTAGGGAAGGTTTGCGAGTCACAACCCTCCATGAGTCCCCCAGTATGTATGACAAAGTTTCTCAAACATGAACCTATAAGTATAAGGAGTGCTTTACCAGTTCCAGTCGGTCTTTATGCAACCCTGGATACTCTAAACACACACGTAGTAAATGTATCACGAGGTATATGAGTGCAGAGAAACACACCTGTTGTATACGGAGAGGGATCAAAAGATCAACCAAGATCAAGGTTTGAAACAAGGAAATATTTTTTCGATCAAAATTTCCACTGAGTCTAGATAACTTCTCATTGAAGACAATTGTAGTAATCAATAAGGAAGAAACACAGCAGGCATAATTCCTGCCATGCGGTGCTTTATTTTGAAAGTTAAACATTACGGTATAGAACCTCCAGACTTGGATATAACTGTAAGCGCATGGATGTCTTCTAGCATAGTTTCAATGCAGCCCTTCATATAGGAAACATATAGGCTACAAGCACTATGTAGGCAATAGGTAATTATCTAATTATATTAACCTTGGCAACTATACACTATCGCGAGTACTTTTCCTCGTTGATTTGTCTCATCTGTGACTCACTTCAAAGAATTTAATTATATTCTTGAAAGTTAATCTTGTCAAAAAAGATTGTTTTAACTGATTTATTGAGACAATAATGAGTAACTATACAATGATCCTGGGTGAGACTTTTTTTTAACCTTTTTTTCTTCTTAAATAACTGTATATATGTGACTTTACTTTTTTTGATTCATGCAAAGAAATTGAGTATAAGTGACCGTAGAATAATTGAAACACAATCAACAAAACAATTAAGGTACTTTTCTTAACGAACGGCTGCACAATACTATGATACCCGATCAGTGTGTTTATCTATGACATGGTCTAAAGTACGCTTATCATAATATGTGGGGGCATTATGCATATATAACGTGTATATTCTTCTTGTCAATTCATGTTTCCGTGTTTTTTAACATGTTGTGTATTGTCTGCGATGAATATAACGCTATAAATATGACAAAAAGTCGAACAATCATTAATGTCATATAAATATACATATGAATGGAAATACAAAAGTAGCAAATTGAAGACATTTTGAAAGTGCATCATATTGTTAGACAAAATATTATTCACTTGGTACGTTATCCGATTAATTTGATTAAAGGCAAAATATCGTCTCGTTTGGACGCATGCGTGCCAACTATCATATGAAGCCAGATGTTTTTATACAGCACCGATATATTCTACGTACAGTTTAAATTGTGCCCAGAAGTTTATTATCTTTAGTAGCATTCTACTACACCAGTGGTTCTCAAATATATATATATATATATATCGGGCTTCATATTTTCCCTTTAGAACTATGAAAATAATAATACAATTTTTGTTATTTCATATTATCTCGTCATTTATCCTTCTCCATGGTTTACCGGGCCCCGAATTGACCCCTGTCTAGGGTTTTCCATTGCAGTGTGACTTCTTACGATAAAATGAGTGTAGTTTCAAGTGTGGCATGAAAATGTGTACGCTTTTTGATCTGTGTTAACGAGGCTTATACTACAAAGTTCAAACCCTACTTTGATTTGGCAACCTTCAGTTCTATATAACATGGCAATAAATAAAATATAAAGATTTGGTCAACACACTACCGTCATTAAAAAACTTGACATCACGATAAGGACATCGTAAAATTACTTCAGTCTATTTTGTTATGGGTATAGCCTATCGTAATATGAATATTGTACACAAAAAAAACAGTGTACTCTTGAAACGGTTCGTTCTATATAAACACGAAACACTTATAACACGAGGCTAAAGTACAGGTTTATATAACTATATGTTTTCGCAGGATATGAGAATATCTGCCTTAAAAAAGCAAAGATGTGCCTAAATTATCCATTTACTGACTCCTATTGGATATACGCTGTCAAAAAATCAAGGCTGTCAAAGGCTAGATTGAAAGTACCATGGCAAAGGAAAGCGATATTTTCCTGACCTGCTCCCATCCATGGTGAAACTCATTAATGATTAAGCCGCAATGTTCGGGAGGGGGAGGGAGGGGACGGAAGCGGGAGGGGGTTAGCTGATAATATACTTCCACTGAACAGGGGATATGTATACCTTAATGCTAAGCTACAGCGCCATTTAGAGAAGTAGGCTATTTAATATTTTAATTTTTGCATTTTGTTAAATGATCCTTAAAACATATGAGGCCATTTCATGTAAGTGACTGGTCAACTTAGTCTAGCACGCAGAGACCATTACGTCAGTTCCTCATTGCAACACAAAACGTACTATTAAGAAAGGCATTCTCTCCATCCAATCAAAGTTCTTCTACTAGTAGATGGTATCTTTCCTGTTATGGTGTACCCACAATGGTGTTTTCCTCTTCCATTTTACTCTTCTATGTACAGCAACGTTATATAAACTAACTTGATTTCATCACAATTCTGTAAAACTTCTTTCACCGTTGATGACACAATGTCGAGTGTCGTTGTACAACTATTGCACATATTACTTATTAAATAAACATATCCTCATGTGACCCATGACACAAGAAATTTCCCGCTATAAAAAAAAAAAAAATTCCGAACGATAAATAAAATGTCGCCTGTGGTGTGAAAACAAAAACATCGCGCGGGAGACTTTTTCATCACGTCACTTCTCACGGCGTAGCTGCCTAGTGCGAAAGGGAGTTTAGTCGTCATCGATCCGCATGAACTTTCCTGATTTGTTCCATTTTAGTTTTTCCAAATATTTCTCAAAGAAGTTTACTTCGAAAATGTGAAACGCAGTGACCGAATAACTTGGCTTTCTTTTGCTGTTCTGTCCCTAAAATATAATTAAGTTTGATCTCAAATAAAGCCCTCGTGAATCGTCATGCAATGGGGCCGTACGTATATACAGTGTCAAAGGCCATTTGTGAATAAACGCCCACTCACACGCTAACATTGACGCTATAAGTAAAATTTACAACAGGATACAGAGTTTAGTTATCCCACATCATAGACATTAAACGCCATGTGAATGTGTAGCTGATGTGTTTATACAG
>KN883504.1:0-10966 GCA_000934455.1 Apostichopus parvimensis | reverse complement strand
CCCCCCCCCCACTGAAAAAATCCTGGCTACGCCACTGATACGAAGCGACACACTGAAGCCTACGGAACGATTCTACGGATTCCCATAAGCTAATTTCCAATTGCCAACCTCGTTTTCTTATTAGGCGTAACTCACATGTTATCTGATATGGATGTTCGGTGGGAGATATGGGAGATTATAAAGATTTGCAATTGCAAATGAGTATGACCTCCACAAAAAGCAATAGGCATCTCTACTGAACATATTCAACAACATGCTAAATATGAGATTGGTCCAAGCTACCCTTCTTGAGATATCGTGTTTACAAGGTTTTCACAGTTTGACTCCTTTGACCCCAAATAACCTTTGACCTCATATAAAACAGGCCTTTTCACCTACATGTGGTTCTTCTATAGACACGAAATATGAGATTGGTCCGAGCCTCCCATCTTGAGATATCGTTTTTACAAGGTTTTCCACAACATGACTCTGATGACCCCAATGACCTGTGACCTCCACTAATAAATAAGCTTCTTCTACTTAATGTGGTTCACCTACTCACCACACATGAGATTGGTCCAAGCTTCCCTTTTTGAGATATTGTGTTAACAGGCAAGGTGTCACAGAGAGAGAAAGAGACACGCACGCTGAATAGGTTACGATTATCATAGAAACATGGTATTTATATTGCTCGTACTGACAATACGAGGGCTCTGAAGCGAGACATGACACTACAGTATAGAAAACAAAAAGGCCCAACTGGGTGGAAAATGCGGCTCCTAAACTAGAAGTCTGAAACTAGACGGAACAATTTCTGATGTATTTCTTTATTCGGGAACCGTGGGAAATAACAGCCGAAAACTTGAAGGTCAAAAGAAGAAAGTGTCGAAGACCTTACAAGAGTTTGAAAGGAATTCGAAGTAGGTGTAATGTCACTTCATGACACTACATAGCTGCATTGAAACTGTTTTCAAACGGCAAATGGTGATAAATTCGTCGCAAGCAAGGAAACTTTTGTAGATAAAGGTTTGGAAAATAGGTTATTTATTATAAGTTTGTAGAGAAAGTCTAACAATGAACTAGTTCATTATACATTGACAAATTAAACAACAAATAGCTATCATTAGGTCGGGTTATAAGATGTTTAATATGTTAGGTTCAGCATTTGCATAGCCCATCTCCATTAAATTTACATTTCCATATATAAAAAAGAACACGACAGATTGCAGCACCTTCCTAAAACTGCAACTTCAGGGAGACAGCGTTCAGTTGAACTTGAATACATTAGGGTTATTTGTAGTTAAGGCCGAATATGAGAATATGTGACAAACGAAAACTGGTGATTGTTTTGGTATTAACATTTCGTAATGTCTGGAACACTCCTTTTAGGTTACATGGATAATGACAAAATACTCTCTTAGCCGCTCTATCCCGTTAATCTACAGGCTGGTTTATAATCCATAATTTGATGTTTATTTCTATTTTTTCAGCAAAACAACCACCACAACAACAGTACGTTCAGACCACTCAACCAAACCAGGTGAGAATTGACATTCACTACTAAATGAAACTAAATATGTAAAATTTACTCAACACAATTTCATAGGATTTAGTTATATTTGTAAATGACCTTTAATCTCCTTGATCATTTATTTTTCCATATTTTTCAGTTAACCTTTTTGTCTCTAAGCTTGTAAAACTGTTGTGTGTGTGTGTGTGTCAGATTGCCTATTACTATCGTGCTAAAGACCTTCTTTATGCTTGCTCTTATAGTATGATAAGAACTGATTTCATTGTATTTTTCCAATTTTCTAAAAGTCCGTCTGTTTGTCAATCTGTCTGTCTCTTTGCGTCAGTCATTTCTCCTGTCCGCGTTGTTTGTCTCTCTGTCTGTGTGACTGTTTTTCTGTCTGTTGTCTCTTACGTCACCAATGTACATAATGTATGATGATATACCATAAATTCGCGATTGTAAGAGCTTTAAATGATCTTTAAAAAAAAACTAGCGGTGATGACGATCTCGCTGATTTTACTCAGTGGTTTATTTCTATAACTAAGCTATGTGATGTCATCAATGGTTCAATCAGATTCCGTCAGAAACAGAAGGAATAATGCTTGTAAAGGTTGGTAGTCAATCTCTTCGAAGCAAGGGAAAACTTTCCTAATGTCGCGCATGCGTTGAAGAGATTGACTGTGTTGTCCCGCTAAATGGGTGGAATTATACACAAAAGTGTTTCAAAATATAAATATGATGTTTCTTTGTTTCACTGTGAAAATGTTGGACGTTTGCGCAAATTATTTATAGATTAAAATTGCAATTGAGAAAGTGTTTATAATTTGACTAACAAACACGGCAACTATACAGTGGCTATCAATGCAATTACATATGTTTAACACAGTTCTCGAATAAATGCGACAAGCGAAGTTACCCGTACACCACCATACTTACTGCAAAAACCAAGCTATTGAATTGTATCCTTCTTCTGTATTGTATCTGAATTCAATTTATTCAATTAGAAATATCGCATTACAACTAGGTCCTGCGTGAAAATTCCCAAAATGTACCATGTCATGCTTCATGATTTTCCTTGCTTTAAAACATCACCAACCAAACTTACAACACGAGCTTAATGTTCTAAACATAAATGGTTGTCATAAGCTAACTTAGGACTACAATACCACTATAGAAGGTCACTTCATTGTCAGTAATTCTCACACATGAAGGAACATTTAGGCTTTACTCATATTGATTATCCTTGTTGTAGCGATGATGTATATGCGGGAATAATCTGAAAGGCGAACTAATGTTTTAGATTTACGGTATATGCATGTTACATTTTCGAGGCATTCAGATTTGTATAATTCTCGGTCAATAATAGCAAAAATGCCATTCCTATTGTTTGTTTATTTCTTTCCTTTCTGTTTACCATAGGGTTACCAACCTAGCCCCCACGTGGTCGTCGTACAAAGTCCTGCCCCTCAAAACTCTGGCGCAGCTACGGGGGCGCTCGTCTTCTCTCTCATCACACTGTTTTGCTGCCCATGGTCTTTCCTTTTTACCATCCCAGCGTGCATCTGTGCCATCGTGGTAACGATATTAATATAAATTATTTTCACTTTATTTTGGATTGTTATTAATAATTTTTCTTCTTTAATTATAAACCGGTAGGAAATCTCCAATCTTTATTAATAATATTAAATATTAATTATTAATCTAAACCACATCATACAGTTGTTATATAAAAATCAAAACAACACGCAGATCATTGTCACATAAGTGCAGGGTACGTCAACATCGCATCGGTAACATTCACGTTTAAAAGGGACGCAAACCATGTAAACTTTGTCTTATATGGTAGAGATCTACATGTTTGAAGAACCAATCCCCCCCCCCCACCCCCCCCCCCCCCCATCCCATCCCCAACAGCTACGATAACTCTTGTTGCGTTGGCGATATCGCAGACAATCGTATCTGACAATTGTCTTTTGAGAAATTTTTTATGTCGCTGTACATCTACGATGCGAAACTTTCTTTTCTTTCAATATTGTCAAGCAAGAAAGTTAACAGCTTTGACAAATGAAACAACAAATGGCATCATTAGGTCAAGTTAAGAGGTTTAATATGTTAGGTTCAGCATCTGCGTATAGCCCATCTCCATATAATAGACATTTACATAGATAAAGAAGAACATAAAAAGTTGCAACACATGTTACTCGATAATGATGTCATATTTAGACTTGAACATGTCATAAGCCTTGTGTGTGACGAAACATTAATCTGTGATATCATTCATGTGTGATCAGATTTCAACAGCTGTTTGGGAAAAGTAGTAAATGGTATTTATCTTTACCACACAAGCCAATCATGATGGTTGGATGTGTGTCTTCTGGCTGTGGAATATGGGGTAAGGTGAGAAGGGGGCGGGAGGGGGAGGGGGGGGGGTCGACATCGACAGTTATGTCTATCACGACGATTGGGTTTGTGTCTCTTTTGGACTTTCAACACACGAATGGCATTGGTTTTATTACCATCCATCAGTCATCAATTAACAAATAAGGTTTACATTTTAAACTACCTAACAACGTTAAAAATTGTTTCAAATACTGTGATGCCGTTGGTCATCATATCTGTCGCCCTCTATTTGCCGTAGGCTACGTGACGTAATTATTACAGGTCACGTGATGTCTGCTCACCAGCTCAGCTGAAGCAGACCTCGCGACTTGTGACCAGTCTTCGCTCCCGTATGGCAAGCCGTTTTACTTTTTATTCGATATTTGATGATATCATCAAATGTTTGGTGATATCAGCAAATAATTGTTGATATCAACAATTAATTGCTGATATCATCAAATCATTTGATGATATCATCAAATAATTGCTGATATCAACAATTATTTGCTGATATCACCAAATAATTGTTGATATCAGCAATTCATTTGCTGATATCACCAATTCATTTGCTGATATCACCAATTCATTTGTTGATATCATCAAATAATTGCTGATATCAATAAATAATTGCTGATATCAACAAATATTTGCTGATATCAGTAAATGAATTGTTGATATCAGCAAATCATTTGCTGATATCAACAATTCCAACATATCACTAATTAATTGGTGATATGAGGTACCGAATTGCTGATATCATTAAATCAATTACTGATATCACCAATTGATTTGTTGATATCACCAAATGAATTAGTGATATGTTGGAATTGTTGATATCAGCAAATAATTAATGATATCAACAATTATTTGGTGATATCAGCAATTATTTGTTGATATCAGCAATTATTTGCTGATATCACCAAATATTTGATGATATCATCAAATATCGAATAAAAAGTAAAACGGCTTGCCATACTCCCGTTCTGAATCGTTTGGTTCGGTAGTAGCCCTGGCTCCGACCATTGTGGTCGTACTTGTATCTGTTTTGTAATCGTCTTTTATATACACTTTTGTACGTATCGTTATAGGACTCTACTTCGGTATTGAGACCTCGTTTGTGACCATTTTCGTTAAAGTGCATGTTTTCTACCTATTATTGAGGGCTTCGTGCCGATGTATTGTTTGTACCGTGGCTGGTTGTAGTTATAGATTACGAAATCTACACAGCGCTTGTTCTTTACCCGTTTATTTATGTGTTATATTTTTTGTATGTTATAGCGAGATTTAAGGATCGTCGTTACTAACACACAACCATCCAAGCCGCATTTGTTTCCATACCACCACCAGTCCTCAGAAGGGAATATTTGGACGCCCCAGAATCTTAGACTGAGTTAGCGTTACAGAACATATATTAAATACTGAATTATTCCATGCAGGAGAAAACAAATGTTAAAAGTGTTCAGCATGACTGCAAAATGTATATAATTGTTATTATTTTCTTATTGGTTTTTACCCATTCACTCTCTTTTCAACAGGCAAATAACGACAACAGTGACTCGACTAGATCTTTGATACGAGCGTCTTTCATTGCTACATCGCTCTCCTACGTCGCTTTGGTGATCAGTGTTGTCATTATTGTTATTTGGTGGGTTTCGTTCGCTAAAACACTCGCCGATAGCATCAATGATAATTTCAATGATTATTTTTATGTAAACTTTAATGATGTTGATAACAATCCTTTTGATAACAGTTTTTTCAACTAAGTGAAATGTTAGGTTGTCATCACCCTTGCAAATAACATCGGTGACTATTAGATGTAGTGACAAATAGAAGTTAATAAAAATTCTAATTTTTCTCCATCTTGTTAGTAAAAAAGTAAAAAAAAGTAAAGAAGTAAAAAAAAAAAAAATTCTCCATCTTGTTTATTAGTCATTTACATTAAAATAAATTCATTTTACTCCATTGCATAGATTATCCAAAAGTATGTAAAACTGCAACCTACCCTGTTAATCGGCAACGCTCGCAGTCGGCATTTGACATTTCAATTATTTTTAATTGTTTTTATGAATTAATTAGCTTGATACTATTGTACAAGAAAGTGGAAGACCTATATTCAGTGACAACATTTACAACACAAAACAGTTCCGTGAAGACTTGAGTTCATTTCCTTAGTCCTCAACACAACTTAATCATAAAGAAATGCCTCGTGGGTGTGTCCAAAACCGAGATCGAGTTAGTCACTCGCGAAATGCATATTCATCATGTCTAAAATTCAATCGTCTCCCTTTTCTTTATTTGTTCTTGTACTTTTGGATAATGTGAGCACATTCATTGTTACATTTGATTGAGAACCGAGTTTTAGTGTCTGTGTGTGTGGGTGGGGGGGCGGGGGGCTGTAGGGGGTATTGTTTTGAAAACTAGTATCATTATTGTTTTGATGTTTATTTCTTTATACTTTTCTATCCTTTGTTTTGCAATGTGTTGTACTTGTCTCCATGTACTTAATTAATAACCTGAATTATCCATATGACGTGAATTTACCCAGAGGAAAATGGTTTCCACACATTTCGTAAAGTTTTAATAACGCCTTTTAATCATTTAGATATAGTATTAGCGGGGTAGGCGGTAAAGATAAATTTAAGCACAATTTCTAGCTATCATTCATATCTTTTTGCTATTGGTAACACCATTTACTTTAATTCTACTTATATTTCATAAAACATAACTTTTGCATATGCTTTATGATGAATACTAGGAGGACTGTGTTGTAAGTCAAGAATTATATTGTAAAGGAAACTTTGTTGTCCTGTTCGAAGATAATTTGTTTTTCTTGAATCATTTATAATTTGACTTCTCATCAGGAAAGTCATCAGGAAAGTTCAGGCACTGATTCGGAATTGAGTCGCATCGATTCGTATTTTCTGATAGTATGACCTCCGCATGTGGCTTTAATCTACCGTTAGAAGAAACACATAGAAAAGTGAAAACACCTCTGAATATGTATATTCCATAGACGTAGATGGAGTTATTTATTTTGGTAACATAATAAGAGGCAAAGGAAGGGAGGTGGATGGGGGTGGGGGATGAGCTGAAGATTTTTCGAAGTTTGTAACCTGTGAAATTAAAAAACTCAAACTAGACTACCAAGGGCAGTGGGGTACATAAACTCGAGTGAAAAGGAAATACGTTAAGACATTTCTCAGCTTCCAAGATTTCATTTTTAACCTCAGAGTTTATTTTTTTTCCTCAAAATTGCCAACATTTAATATACAAATTTCTGCTTTTTAGCTCAAAATGCCGCCTTTTTTAAAATTATTTCTGCATTTTTCTTGATATGTTTTAAGACAAAAAGAAATGTCACCTTTTCTCTGGAAATGTTCTACAATGATATTTCGACTCGTTTCTCAAACTTACGCCTTATTTTATTCAAATTTTGACTTTCTTTCAAGCTTTTGGTTTCTTTCTCAAATAAACTACTACTTTATCCCAAAACTTCACTATATCCTCCATTATTATGATGTCGATAGTATGTTACAGCAAGATAATATTTTATCTCAAGCATTCGACTATTTAAACTCAAAATGAGTCATACGAGTCCGTATACAGGATTTGTCTTATGCACTTTCAGGTTGCTCAGTGACTGGCGGTAACCTGCAGCTCCGGGGTCGAATCCATCTATATTTAGTTTATGCAATTCTCGTGTCCCTCTTCGCATACTCCTTTGTGAAGTCCCTATACATTAATTCCAACATATGTTTCACTAGCTAACTTGGTGACAGGCGTTAATGGAGGTTAGATGAACGACTCATTCTGCGTAAAACCTGCTAGATTTCTAGGCTCACTGCAGTTCATAACGCACCGCTGGTGGTGTGGCACCTTTTGTGGCCTAGGATCCCGTGTCCATGTCTCCCCTTGATGTTGAAAAAGAACCCGTGAGGATGCGAAGATGGTCGGTCAAATTGACCAGCAGCTTGTTAGGCGACCTACGTTAAAAGGGTCTAACCCCCCCCCCCCTATTTTGGGACCATCATACACAAATTCCACCATCCACTACATATGTAGCTTGGTGATGTCCTTTTCTCGTAAAATTGAATGTACAGATGCTTGTAAAGGTCATAATAGTATTTTCTATAAAATTAGTGTTCAGTTTTAAACTAGCGCCATCATTTTTATGATGCGTTAAAGTGTTTTCCCCCTTGGTTCGTTGGTCATAACACAGTTTACACAATGAACCTGGACTTAAATCAATTGTAAGGCATCTTTTATTATTAGCCAAGCAAAATCAGTATACAACAGCCAAGTGGATTACACAGACGTCTCTATGATCTTTAGTAAAACCATTTATTCAACATGGATACGCTGGTGAAACTATATACCATACGCTAGAGAAAAACCCAGCCCCACATACGGCACCAGACACCCCCCCCCCCCCACCTAAAAGAAACAAAAAAGGCAAGAATAAATTTTGTCAATATCAAAATATAACTCACGATTAAAGACGGCTGTACTATTCGGGTTAAGTCTGTACTTTAAAAAAAAATCTTAATATCCATTCAGTCTTGACCAATTTATCACTTTGAGCGATTTAATTTGTGAAACTTTCTGTTAAGTCCCCAGCCATGGGTGGTAAATTATTTGCCCAACTTTGCCCACAGAATGAATGGAGCAAAACGTTTATTGAGATCTCTTTTACAATAGTTTAATTTAAACAGCAAAACTCTCTGTTGATCATTTTAATAAATTGACTGAGGATGTTTTAAAGTTTTTCTAAGTATGGAGTCGACCTATAGGTGTGCTCGTCAGTGATCGAACCTTGATATTGAACAAAAAATGTGACTGAGGTCTGGTTACCCATTGTATTACTTTTGCAATTCACTTGGCTTACAGTCTGATGAACAATGAACAGATTTAAAGCTACAATTACTTACAAATATATAATGGCAACTAGAACATAGGTTATGACCAACACGCAATGGGCTCTAACGCTCTTTGTTGAAACACGTTGAATAATCTGAGTGGTATTTTAATCCACCTTCATTCCACCTTGACTTCAAACTGCAGAAACCAAACAATAACCCACGTGATCATGAGATTAAAGTCTCAATGTTAAGAATACTGTTAGTTTGAGAATGGATCAAGTTGTTTGGCTTTTTGTGCCCATACTCTATCTTGGGTGACATTTCTTAGAAAGTATAACTAAAGTTGATTGATGTTTACGTACAAGATGTATTTCTTGTCATATATGTTATATTGCTCAGACGTGTACGACCAGAGGTTTTTGGCTATACGATTACTCCAGAGCTCATACTGCGCCATTTACGTGAAAATATCTTTCAGTCAACACTTTTCACTTGAATGTTGGATATGTAACAAAGGGAAGGCATTAACACATTCAGCGCATATTCAGTTCTTCTTTTAAGGTAAGTGTGCGATTTCATTTTACTTCCCATTTGCTTACAACTGTCATTGTGTTGAATTTGCCGGAATCTAGTGATGAAGATTCGACCTCTGAAAGAAAGGTTATTTCCCTGATATCATGATCATGTACTGTTATCCTATCAAGAAAAGGACTAGGAAAGATTAAATTATTAATAATTATAATAATAGGAATTAAAAAAAAACGCAAAAGCGCTTAAGAACTTCATAAGCATATACAAATAATTGAGTCTTTAACGTAGATTTAATAGAGTTCAAATTGTCGTTGAAGGGATTGTCAGTCGGGAGGACATTCCAGAGAGAAGCAGAGGCGTAAGATAAAGAACGTTGACCAAATGAATTTAAGGAAATATCCCGTGGGACGCCGGTGAGACTGGCTGGATGACCTAAGCGTCGGTGCGTCGGTGCGTAAGGGTGAAGAAGTTCTGACAGATAGACCGGAGAGTGTCCGTGTATAGCTTTAATGGTCATCAGAAGAATCTTGAAAGAGATGCGCATCTTAACAGGAAGCCAATGTAAATATTTTAAAATAGGTGATATATGATGAGAATGAGGACACGAGAGATGAGACAAGCAACAGTGTTTTGAACCCGTTAGAAGTTTGGAGATGTCTTTGTCTGGAAGGCCGTAGAGGAGCGAGTTACAGGTGTCTAGTCATCTTTCTAAACGTAAAATATAGATGACGACCAATAAATTGTATGTACTGTATTACATAATACTTGTCTCAGGGAGCCAAATAAACCATGAATGCGGTATCATTTTGATCAATCAGTCCGGTAATATTGGGATTAAAATCTTCTTAAGTCAAAGGTCAACAACTTATCCATATCATAAAGTTGTCCCATTCAAATAATAATAGGCGAATAAGAGAAAAGTATAAAGGGCATTTACGTGTTTAGACAGATACTGAATAACTTTCACGTGTTTTGAGAGGTATTTCATACCAAACTAACAAACAGGTTTTTAGATGTTGGCTTACTTTTTCTTGCGAAATTTGAAGGTGTGCAAAGCTCAATTTGTTGGTTAGAAAGAGATACATTTTTAACAACGTCGAGCAAATCTTGTCTGAAATATGGACTCAACATTTCTTTGACGGAATAAACGTGCAACTTTATCATGAAATAAATTTAAAAGAGAAAATTGATGAAAGAGAGGGCGCTTTGTTGATTTGTTTTTGTTGTATGAGAATACGTAAATGAGATAACGGCTGGTTACACTTTTCAATAATTTTATTCACTAAAGTTTTAACCCTAGTTTTTACAAAGCTTTACACCCAGGTTTTTGCATTTTCGTTCGTCAAATTCACCAAGTAAACAATCCTTCTCTCGTCTTTCGTCTGTGTGTTTTTTCTCTACGGTATTTTTTCCGCTTCTCATCGGGAGATAGGGGTTATTCAAGTTACAAGATGCTTTGTAGTAAACGCAATGTCCATACTCATCTTCTCTAAGGCTTCTCGCCAAATCACAATAAGAACTTTCGCCCAGATTTGTACATGTAAATCAGAGTTGGCATGCATATACCTTGCTTCATGCAATCATTTTAGGGAAGGCCTGCTGGGGAGGTGTTTTGTAATCAGGTGATATGTGCAGTTTTATCAATGAGAAATTTAGGGCTCCATCGCGATTTATTCCGTGAAATATTTGTAGAGAAAGTATCATA
>KN883503.1:62514-86041 GCA_000934455.1 Apostichopus parvimensis | reverse complement strand
GTGCAAAGTGATGAAAGTTGTTACTCCCTTTTTTTAAAGATAAGTATATCATTGTTTGTGTCGAATTGAAGCAGGGGATAATGTACGGAAGGGTGTCGAGAGTCACTAATGCTTGTTCCCTGGAACAGAGATTCTAAATACATTCCAGTGAAACTGAACCTCTCTCTCACACATGTAGTTTGAGAGATAAGCTCGTGGTGAGAGAACATGAAATAACCAAACGACCGCCGCAGCTTATAGTTCCTTGCCTCTTTGATCAACAGAAGAGCTTTTAATTACATCTGGCACGTTTCACCTTCTGACTGTGTACAAAGGGCGGAGTGTCATGTGTGTTTGATATCCAATTTACGAAACAACTTTGATGATTGTGAAAATAGATGTTATTTTATGTTGGGTGACAAAATGCCAGGGTTTGTCTTTCTTAGAGTACTTCAAGTTGCACGGAATAGTTTTTCAACACCTAGCTGTACTTCCAACAATTAAAATAAAAGAAATCTTTTCCAGTCGCACCTACAGATTTATGGGGCTAAATAACTACAATATTTATAACTTTTTAAATTTATTTCTGTGATTACGATTTTAGAATAATCTGTGATGATTAACATGTACGATACCAACAATTGATATTTTCCTCCCCTAAGTGGAATTAAATGAATAAAAGAGACTTGGCAAAAAGTAGTCCAGTTGTCTACAAATTATTGTTATATTAGTATATATGGGACAAATCTTTAACAAACTTTTTTATGTACTGCAAACACCCTGATAAGGTAAATGAATAACAGTTTGAGAGCCTGGCATAATCATAAATAAACTTTTTCAGACACAGGCTGACCGGAAGATGCTCAGGCAAGTTATCAGTACAATTAATATTGGAATTGACTTTCACAAATGCTGTTTATGTAGCAAACTCGAGTAAAACCATTGGTGC
This sequence comes from Apostichopus parvimensis, assembly GCA_000934455.1. Taxonomy (NCBI): domain Eukaryota; kingdom Metazoa; phylum Echinodermata; class Holothuroidea; order Aspidochirotida; family Stichopodidae; genus Apostichopus; species Apostichopus parvimensis. The sequence continues at coordinate 85,113 of KN883503.1, read as the reverse complement.
AAAGCGATGAGTACAAAACAAAGGGTACCATTACAAGGTTCCAAGTATAGGTATCAGTATTAGCTTACCTAAAACTATACAAGATCTTGGCGGACTACTGCACTCCCAACCATTAACAGTGTACTGACATTTCAGATATACTACTCTAAGACGATACAGAGTGAAGTAATGTACAGACACTGATATAAACTCACTAGTATGAACAGGAGGTGAACTTTGAGAAAGCAACACCTTTATAGAATGATCTCCTAATTAAGCAACTCAAATTCATCTTAATATGACTGATAAAGTGAAATATTTGATGATCAAGAAATAATAATATATTAATAAATGTCAAACATTTCTTAAAAATTGTAGCCTATCATGACATGAAGGGCTGAATTTTGATTGGTTTATACGTGTGACAACATGCTGGTTGGGGATAAGGAAGGACATCGTTTTCTTTTGCTTTTTGTTTTTTTGTTTTATTTTCTGTGATTTTTTGTTTGGTCTTGTTTTTCACTATCATATATTTGGAAGTATATACTTCCTTAGGAATTGGGAAATATCTCAAAGCAACAAGCAATCGTAAATATGATGTATAACTGATACAATCACCTCGAGTACGTGATGTAAGTACCACGATTTTTAGTCATTCTCTTCTGCTGAAATGATTAAAAGAAATCGAATCCTCAATCAGTGTACTAAATAGTGAGAACATTCACCCTTTGATCGTCTTTATAAACCAAGTATAATAGTAGTCATTGTTAAGTCTTAGAAATCCGTATTTTCTACAAAGAAATTGCAAATATAAAAATTAAGACGCTGGCTGCAAATCATATTGCCGTAAAGCGAACATTCTGAAAACAAAATGAAGAGATAAGTCAAACTACACGTATTGATAAGAATTCTGTTCCAGTGCTTTCAACTGACATATGGACAATAAACTTACCATGTGATATTAATTCGTTTCCAAGACGTAATACAAACACCATTATGTCATAAATAATATGTTAGATAACAGTATTAAAGCAGTGAAATGACTTTCAGCACGTTTTCAATGTGTTTTTTTTAAGAAATTTAATTTATCGCAGTTTTTCTCTTGGTTAGTCAGAGTGAAAGCAACAAAAATAGAACTATCTAAATACAAGCAAAACAGTATGTCTTTGTTTTCTAATCACACGTGAACAAACAAAACGATAACATTAATTGTGAGGGTTTTACTTGGATTATCAGCTACAAAGGAGGATTCATTATCTTGTTCTTTTCTTTGCTCCATTTCTTTATTTACAACTCACGAATAGAACCGCAAAACACATTTTTGTCAATGTGAGTGATTTTTCTAGTAGTTTTCAACTGGTTATCTCATGAGCTGCCATAGGTCAATGAGGGAATGGGCATTTTGGGGGTCTACTGGCAGGGATACCCCACCAATATAAATTACTGGAAATGCCCTTCCCTTACATTTGAAGTGGTACCTATCATTTTCCAGTTTTCAACTGGTTACATCATGAGCTCATGTAGGTTAATAGGGGATGGGCATTTTGGGGGTCCACTGGCAGGAGTACCCCACCAATAAAAATGACTGGCAATGCCCATCCCTTGTATCTGAAGTCCTAACCAACATTTTCCAGTAGGTTTCAAGTGGTTACCTCATGAGCTGACCTAGGTCAGCCGTGAGGGGTCAATCATTGATCACTGGCAGGGGTACCGTACCCCGCCACAATTATTACTGGCAATGGCCATTTGTTGCTCTTGGGGCCATACCTGACACATTGTACTTACTTTGATGTGGTTACCATGAAAGCTGATCTAGGTTAGCTATCGGGTGACCTTAAAATTACTCTCCCAGCCACACCCACCACAGCCGGTTTGCCAGTCGTCTGGTTTCATATACAGGAATGCACTGTGAACATTGTGATGTACCAGGCAATTGGTTACCTTCCCAGCTAACAAAACCATCTGGGCTCCCGCTCTACAAATCAGTAAAAATTTGACCAAACTTATGAAGCTTGCACGTAAATGATATACCAGACTGTTTTTTTAAAAACAGGTTATGAAAAGTATCTTTAATATCATTAAACATTTGGGTTCAATAGTTAAACTCACTCTTCCGTCTTTTTTCTCTATGGTACTTGTTCCTTTGCTATTTGGACTCTCGGATAAACTCTTTTGTTCTGCGAAGGGTACCAATATATCATCTTAAAACATGTCTTTAAGCCATATATAACACAGTTCTCCTCTTCTGTTGTTGCCTCCACACTGGTGTCGTACATCACAGGAAACCTCACCCTTGACTTGGATATTTGGCTTTTCAATTCTTCCTGGAAAAAAGAAACAGCAAAGTATTCATCATTTGAAAAAAAATTAAATAAAGTTGTCACCACAAAGTTATGTGAGATTTGCTTCCACTATAGTTTAAAAAAACAATCCCAAAGTTTGAAGCAGACTGTATAAAGCTGAACATTTGAACCAGAGTGTCATCACCATTGCAACCAGAATCAAATGCCCAGAATACAGATATAATAAAACATGGGCTAAATTTTTGTTTGTTTTTATGATCTATAACAATATAAAATTTTAGAAACACAAATGCACTGAGCCAACTTATTTATAGGCCTAATCGTTTTTAGTTGTTATTTTGCTTGCTCACATAACAAGCCTGTTTAGACCTAGGCTAGAGAAGAATCAGTACTTTGTTACACTAAGTTTGTCTTTCGATCGTTTTGATTTAGTCTTACTAGTAGTACTAAAGTATATAATGGACCCTCGAAGACTAGAGAATACCCAGAGTTTTAGCAACTGCGTTAAACTGTATGATCTGATCTAATATTTACGTCAATGAGTTTCATTCAATCTGGGATCAAACAAAAAAAGAGAAAACTAATTAATCTTAACCTTTAAACTTTACCACTAAACAGATATGCTTGAATTACAAATAAATGTCGAAAAAACCTGATAATCTACGAATCGATGCATATACATATACATAAACAGAATAATTTGAATTCGCGCAAGTGAACCCTGCACTACATTGGACAGAAAAAACGTGCAATTAGACCAAACTAAACATACAAATTTTCCGTTACTTCTACATAAAATATCAATACAAATACAACAACTTACTCTTTTGGCAGTATACTAAAAGCACACGTTATAATAACTTCAGACTATCAAGCTTTCCTGAGAAAAAACGGTTAATACTTCTTACAGTAAACAAATCGACCGTGAAGGAATGTCGTAATTGTTTCCTGGGCGTGACCGGAAATTAAATACTAAAAAATGATAAATGAAAAGGTTAAATAGAACTGAAGCGTGCATCCTGACTGCTCGCAACATATAATACCGGTGACTAGCCAACATAATTTGTTCAGCCTACTGTGACTGTAAGTTTGAAGGTCTAGCCTTGCTTATTCAATATCACATAGCCTACCCATTTAGATTCACATGGGAAATTACAGGAAATCTTTACCAAATGAGTGTAGACTTCAAATAAACTATTGAGACTTATAGTTCCAGCATTTGTTTGGGAATAAATTAGAAGATTATGTGCCACTGTTCAATCTAGCCCAATACACACATAACACATTGTTAATTGGTGTTTAGAACGCACACTTTGGTGTCGAGAATGCACTGCAGTACCCAGTAGAAGCATATAGGCTACTCACTGTCATTGCACTTGTGTATTGCGAAACGCCAGCGTAACAACGGTTACACGGTACTGCGTAGTGTAACACTAACCATAATACAGTACTAGTGCCAGTGGCCTAACAATTAACTTTAATTTTACCTTCAAGTTAAAGGAATAACAGGTAGGCCGATGATGGCAGTTAATACCTCCATTCTTCTAAAGACCTTCTTGGGTGATTTACGGTTGGAAGTTGCTTAGAGTGATCGTATGAAACTATGCCAAGCCCAGCAAGCTGCCGTTGCCTCTCGGTTTCGAAATTGAATTGAATCGAATTGGGTTAAAATACATTAGTCCGTCGACACCGACTAAGCTACGATTATGGCGTAAATCGGGTGTCCGTATCGTTCTTAGTCAATGGGTTAAAATACCTTAGTCCGTCGCCACCGACTAAGCTGCGATTATATTTTCCTTAGTCAGTGTAAACTGACTAAGAATCAGTGATGAACGAAGATTTTTGCTAGTCCGTGTGCATTGACTAACGTTACAGACTAATTTAAAGTTAGTCCGTGGCAATATTGACTAGTTTATTTTTTCAGTGTATGTTCTAATAACAAATCGAACATATCGCTAATGTCATTTTGTACAGAGATAATTACTGTACTTCAGAATATTACAACCTAATCTCAATGTTACAATATGTTTCATCAGCTGGAACATTTCCAACAGTAGATAAGAATTTGAGATTAATGATCGAACGAGCGCATCTGTTCTATTTTTGAATTATCTCTATGCTGTTAGGTGTAAAGCCAAAAGCTGTATGATGGATGTTATTTATCATGTATATGATATGCAGAAAGATTCGGTTTCAACGGTATCGGTTGGTTAAGGTAATCATACAACTGATGTCGTTGATTAGCGATGTTTTTATCGTTTATTGCCAAGGTTGGCGATTTTATTTTGAATGGTCATGCAACAATGTACATTTGGGAAGCGAAAGGATTCTGAAACGGTAATCTGCAGTTTATCTTAAATTTTTCAACCTTCAGATATTTCCTGAGAAAATCATAGCTTGCTACGATGATATAAATATATACGCAAAAGTGACGGTATGTTGCGAAGTTGTGTTCTGTGCTTTGTCAGTTATCTCTGTTGCCTTTGTCATCTGGATGTATGTTTACGATTCAGAACCTTCAACATATTTATGGATTTTGTTTGATAAATTGATCTTTAGCTCTCATATTTGACTTATTTGTACATATATAAAAAGTGATATGTTGGATTGGATTCAAATACCTGGTGTGCCCATTTGTCATTTCTTCTGGTTAGCTATGTTTGCTTGGGAACTAGCTTACCCGACATTAAAAGAAACAAACGTTGCGATACGGTATATTCGCTTGGTTTGCTCCGCTGTCGTTCGTTATTACAAAAGTATTGTTTTACTTGTCGAATGTAACAGACTGCGAACGTTAGGAGACAGCCATGTGGAGATGAAGAATGCGGTCGTATTAATAGTTCCGATGGTCAGTATACAGATGATTTATTGCGCTTTCTTGGTCGCTATCTTAATCAAAATTAAGTTGAAACAAAAACATGTATCACGTGCTTCCGGCATCTGACACGTCCATCCTGTAAACGTGGCCACACGGGAAAGGCCTCCTTATCGTCTATGTTTTATTGTTGTCTATAAAGTGACGCAACATAGAGCAATAATTGCTTACTTGTATTTCACTTCAGTGCAATATAGTTTTTCCCATCGGTCTAGGATTGCAAAGAGATCGTGAAGTCACATGTGGTTTCATTATGTTCAGTTTCATTGAATGAGACATTCGAGAACATTCAACGATGCATGTGTGATATATGTTATTAGTTTCTGAACACAATTTGGCAGATGTATATCGAGGCCTTTCATTGCTATACACTCCCAATACAATGAAATAAAGTTGCCGTATTTTCCGGCGTCATGCCACGTGCGCATGTAAGGTCGTAACAAAAACATTATTCGTCAAGATAAAAGCTTTGCTTTAAAAATTCCCTTGCTTTCGATAGGGTGTTAAACACACGACACAACATAGCTATGTACTTTACAGGTGTCGTGGCTTATGACTGCAACTACATTCCCACCCACCTTAACCATATCTACCAGACACACTCATGAACACAACACAAATAAATAAGCTGTAACACAGAACTTGTTTTACACTAGAAGCACGGTTCAACTTCCTTTCCATTTAATGATCTCCTATCTCTTTACAAACAAATTTAAGTGCCGGCGTATGATTTTTTGTGACTTAAAATATTAGCCTTTGTTGTAAACAACGCTATTGACTTACAATTTCTGGATCCTCAAAAAGGACCGAATCTTGATAAACTGGTTCGACCAGAACGTCCTGGTCCTCATCATCAATGGTATCGGTATCGGACCAATCGTCCTACATCTCTAGGACCTCTTGGGCCCTAACTTTGGGGGAGCTGCGTGCAGCTGGGCCATATTTGCAAGTGTATGTCCACAGTACACTGATCTGTACACTAACAGATCAGTGGCACAGTATGACGCAACAGCGGCGGTTGCTATCTATTTACAAAGGAATGTGAGGGCGCTATGTCATAACTATCAATTAGAAATGTTGCGGTGGCCTAAATATTAAAAAAAAATCGGAAAAAAAATCACGTACCTAGGATGAAGCGTTTGGGAACGATACTTTTCTCAAAAATGAACGGATTTGGACGATTTTGGTGTCAAATTACAGGAAATGTTAAGGACATATATATAGATATATTGCTGAAATGCTCAGAATATGTTCAAAACATGTTAGGATTTATTCCAAATACAATGGGGGGGGGGGGTCTGTTCAACTTTTATTTTCTGTCACGATTTTATTGATGCAAACATCGATTTTTAGCCAAATTACGTCATTTTCAGATTGACCTTTGACATTTCAGCCCCACCCACTAAAAAAAAAAAAAATAACCCACCTTTTTATTTGTTTTCTACACAAACGCATGGTCTTAGCTACATTTCAATACCCAAATGAATGTTGTAGGATGTAAGATGGCTTAGTACTATTTTTTTTTTAATTCAATGATTATTTGGGTCCATATCGACCCAAATTGAGCATGAGTTTTCAACTAACAGTGTGAAATATCTTTTATCATGTATATTTTTTTCTGTTACCATTGTCGAGAACCAGAATATCGATTTTGTTATTTAATACAAAACTAAAATCGATACCTTCGCTGGATTGTTTAACGTCCTTTTAGATTCCTATCAATTTCAGTATGAGATCTGTGTGGAATAACGTATTTTACTATAGTCTATAGGCCGCAGTTGATTCTTACAAAGTGTTGTGCATTATTGTATGGTAACTGCTGGTGTGTGTCGGTGAATTGTCCTCTTGTGAGACCAAACTAGACTAGTACTTGGTGGCTACTGATGTGTGTCGTTCCATTGTCGTCTGTTGATTCCTTTCAAGTTTTAGTTTGAGATCTGTGTGGAATAAAGTATCACTATAGTGTAAGGTCGTAGTTGATTCTTATACAGGTTGTGCAATATTGTTTGGTAAGTACTGATGTGTGTCTGTGGCTTGTATGAACTGTATCTAATATGCAAACCTAAGTCGATGGTTCTCATCGATATGAACTAACTCATTCATCACTAGGGGATATTGACATTTCATATCAATTTCTTTTAATATTGTGACTGCTGAAATGCAATTCCCTGCCACAGGAAACGAAATTCCTTGTTGATTAAATTGTGGAAACAAATCTATATTTTAGTAACACATTACTTTAAATCAATTTCATACATTATTTTTTCGAACTTATCCGCTTCTCAATACGTTTCGAATGAACTTAATTCTAATTTCAATAGTATTAAATAAGTAATCATTGACCCTTGGCGTTTTGGTAAGTGATTCTGTATGGCAGAAAGCGTGTTTAATTGAAGCCCCATACACAGTGGCGTAGCCAGGATTTTTCTTGGGGGGGGCGCTGGGGGAGGGGGGCTTGACCATTTCAAGGGAGGGCGTCTTGTTACTATCTAAGCGGAGCGCCACAATGAGTTTTTGAACTTTATTGCAGATTTCCTGAGTGAGTGACGAATTTGTAATTTTCTCCCGAAATCACGCAAGTAGATGGCTGTTATCCAGCCTGGCAAGTGCCATCTCCAGCGATCTGGCAGATATTGAAATCTGAAATTTTCATGCTAAGCTGCGCGCCAACTGATGGTGGCGCTCCGCTTAGATAGTACTTGCGGCCGGAATACTCAAATTGATTACGCCCCCCCCCCCCTCTCCACGTTTCAAATCGGATTGACGCCCATGCTTACAAGGCTTGGGAAGTGTCATTTCCGATGATCTAGGCGGCCTTTTTAGCTAAATTGACTGGGCTTTCAGCCAAGTAACATACTGAATGACCGAACTATATATCAAATTGACATGATCAATGATTGCGTCTGAAACATTTTTAGGGTGATAGACTGATTATCAGCGATAGTATTGTCTCCTTTCTTAAAAATGTGTTTTTTAGCGGTTTTAAGAGCATCAGGGTACGTCCCAGAAGTGAAACCCGGCCTATACGCTATGTCACGTCCGGTTTTTCAGCAACTATAGCCTACTGCCGGTCTGCGGTCGAAGGGTCGTTCATTAGTGGTCATCATGGAGATTCGAAACCATTCAGATCAATGATATATTTTTCGCACATGTAATTTTTTTTCAAAATCCTAGTGGGGAGGCGATTGGGGGCGACAAGCTTTCATGGGAGGGGGGGGGGGGCTGTCGCCCCATCCCTCCCCCTTTGGCCGCCACTGCCGGTACATGTGCTGGTAACACGAAACAAATAGTATACGGCATTTATTCGACTGAATTCAATACAATGAGTAAGATATTGAGATTGGCTTCGGTCAGCTTGCGAGTCTATAAGCCTTCATGGCTTCTTTCGCGAGTTCCTGCTTGCGGGAAGATCACATATACATACATACATACATACATACATACATACATACATATCCGTGATATACTATATAATATTCTACACTTTATAAGTACCTATTGGTATGGTAGAGTCAAAACGATTTCATTTAAATTCGTATCAATTCAAGTATAAAATTATATTTCTTACAACTAATACGGGCTCAATACATTGATTTGATTATTCATGCAAAGGACGTTGGCTAGCCGCCTGATATTTCTAGACCTGGCTTGCAGTGCGATTCTAACATCATAATTACAAATACAAGTACAATGCCCATTGGTGCGTACCAGGACGAGTAATAGCTTCTTGGCAAGGGTACGTGTACTTCATATTGTAGTATTGTACATCTTAGAGTTTGAGTGCGAGTACAAATTAACGAGAACGAGTAAGTATATATGCTAGAAATGTCTGGCTTCTACGACCTTTGAATAGATATGTGCATTAAACACTGATGCCGTTTGACGGGGCGCAGGAAGACAACATTTTGAAAGATAACACGATTATAAAATTTAACCCTTGACCAATGACAAAGTTCGTTAGCATACAGAAAGTATGTTGTACCCAGGGAATAGTAAGTATGTACATATATTGTGGTTTTCAACATGATGTAAGCATTACAAGACACCGTAGTTTTTTTTTTCTCTTTTTTTTTAGTTTGAAACAAAGATAAGTGTTTCAGACGAAAAGGTGTTGTTCAGACGTCTCCATCTTTCTATGAAACCAACAGGGAGCAATAGGTTCAGATTGTTAAGACACTGGATGTGCGACTTGGTCATGGAGCGAATGTTTGAATGGAGTATATTGAGAGTGTATTATACGGGTGTTTGTGTGTGTTAATGCAGCAAGCTATCAATTACCGGAACAGCTGTTGTAAAATCACGACAAAAGACCTGTGTATCGATTTGAAGATAGAAAAGCAACACCTATATTATGCATATAATTACATCGAAATTATACTGTGAAGGTAAAGTCTTCCATTACTATCCCTTTCATTTTGTCAGAGACATCACGGTATAATACGTATACATTAGTACGATATTGAGACATAGTATTTTTCATCAGATTCTCTCATTTAAGAATAAGCAGGGCGGGCTGGATACTGAACTACTCTGTGTTGTGTTTAGTTGCCGTAAGTGATCTGCAGTGCCGTCGAACCAGTAAATCAGACGTGGGGGCAATCATTTCTGCCAAAATACAGACAGTCGCTGTATTTGTAGTTTAAAGCTTTCGTGAAAACCTATACATTTCGATTTAGCCGACCTCTCCAATACTGTATTTTAAATTAATGTTCAGAGTCGAGGCTTAATTTGCATTAAGTAGAAACTCTTGACCTTACTCATTATGCATGTTATACCTAAGTACCTGTGACCAAAAACATGTGCTGGTACATTACTGGCACATCCGCATGTTAAATATAGTTTTAATTTATGAGAAGGCACGATTATACCAAATACTGGGATACGACCATAATCGATGCTGGTGACAATATAGCCATATAGGCCGTTAAATATGTCACTATAGTGGGGAACATCTAAATGCGGTTCGGGCCACGATTATTTTGTATTCAATAGTCAAAACTAGTTAAACGGAAGATTCCAGCGGTATGTAAGAGTTATTACTAACATCCGTATATTTGGTCCTAATTGAGAGAATAAAAAAACAAATTAATAAATCTTTTGGCTTATGTATTTTGTTTGCAAAAGAAATGTTTTCCATTGTAACAAGCTATGGCTGGTGAGAAGGAGCATAAGGCAAGGGGTAAATGAGATGGAATTACAGTAATTGACAACTCGCATCTCGCGTATGTCTTATGCACAAGAACAAAACAAACTTTGCAAACATAAGGGTACATAACTTTCTGTAGCGTTGATGTTCTTGTTTTAACAATACAGCAATCCGTACACAATTTTACAAACGTATGTGTGTATTCATTTCATACAGCCAATGTATGGTTCATTAATCTTTACAGTGGTGTGTAATTTGCTAAATTCCATTAATCTACATATGAAGTTTTATGTTAGACACATACGAATCACAAACCTCTATTTCCTCGTAGAAGAAATAGTAGTCTGATACACACTCAGCAGTAACAATATTCTCTTCCTAAGGAAAGTAAATACCAAAACTGAAGCTCTCATGCCTTATACCGTTGTATATATTTATCCCCTTTCCCAACTCTCATGTTCCTTTTCTTCTATTATACATCTTTGATATTTATAATAACAACCTTGGTGAAGCGTCCTGCTAATGACATACCGTATCCACAGTAACTGTCATTTAAAACGCAAAATGAAATAACGTGGATGCTTTAACACCAAGTGTGTAAAACATTTAGTGAAATTCAACCCCTTCCCCTATTCCCATTCCACCTATAGAATAAATTCTCGCATTTTCCATGAGTCCCTTCTGCAAAAACTACAAAGAATTGATTATTTCTATTAACAAATTTAGCCCTGTCTAACCCCCCCCTCCTTACCCCCACACCCTCCAGTCATCCCGATAACGCTCATTATATTGTTTCACAATAATATCAGTTCGCTATCGTTGAATCGTTATTATTAATGGTGAAGCAAGACATTAACCTTTTTATCAAATTCTCAGCTCATTCAAAAGTTATCAATTCCTATCATAACTTGGTTTATATATCTTGGGTCATGGTAACAGAGCTTTACGTGTAATTAGGTGTGTTTTGTTGCAGCTATTCTACTGCAGAATATGGTATGGAATGCTAAAGTAATATAATCTAGTTGAATGCCTTTTATGTTGGTTGCGTATATACAAAGGCCAACCTTACAAACGTTCAACGGCTGAACGAACAAGATAAACAAGACACACGATCTTAACACAAAAGTAACTCGTTATACAATTTACAAGTTCAATACTGTTTAATGTAATTAAACTACGTGTTGATTGTACACCGACGCAGGTTGACGCCATTTTCTTTATTTCTATATATCCATCCGCTTAAATATTCCTTCGCTTTTGAGAGAAGTGTTGATCATCAATCTGTATTATCGAAAGTATCTGGCAGAAGTATCTAACTGGTAAGTGAAGCAGTTGATGGTATGTAGAAACTGTATTTAAAAAGCGAAACACACATATGGATACATTATCTTTACTACTATGTCGTATATTGTTATGATTGGTTTGGCGGTGCGGTTTTTGTCCACATCTACTGGATCCTGCTATATGATACTTTCATTTAGCAGCCTACTTTTTCTATGAATTTATTCAGCTATCTATCCAGTAACGCAATATGCGTTGCCTTCCAAAAAAAAATCATATCGGATAGGAAGTCTTAAAAGATTAGCAAATGTCGTTTGCCAATAGAAAATATTCCCCAAACATTAAGTTCGTGTGGTTTTCTTTATCCAACTTGGTCAACACAAAGTGATTGTTATGGAACAGAAAGTTATATAAATCAACGTGTTTGTATATTACGCTGCTTGTCAACTACATATGTTAACAGTTCATAGCACCCCCCCCCCCCCAATGGCTTTTACTCGTCAGTCTAAGAATATATTTGTGGTGACAATTTTTTCCGACTGGTAATTGACAGTGTGCGACGTCTACCGACTAAATCTCTTCCGGTTAACATATTTAATCGGTCCAGGAGATATACGTTTGCACGTCGCCTTAACGAACACTGAATGTTAACATAAATCAGTTGTTCATTCGGGATTATCATTTGTTTAGTGTGAGGTTGTCAGATTCAAGAAAGTACGTGTTGACCAACTATAGAAACATATGTCTGGGCAGTCGGCCCGAGTTCAGCAGAGTGAGCTAGAGTGAAAGGTGTTGGAATATGTAAATAAACAATACTGCTTTCTCGTGCACAAAGAATACACAAGCCTCACTTGTGAGAATTCATTGTAAAACGAAGGATCATTGGTAACTCGTTATTCTTTTGGACCTGTTAAACAACGAAGCAGCAACATAATGTGCTCAATTTTAAGTTGTTAAAACCAGTTTCATCCTTCAACCTCAACAAACCATTTTGAGGAAATGCATTTCCTGTGATAGTTAACTTCAATCCGCTTTGGTTAATACGCTCATATTAAATTATTTCGTGCTGCGTACACAAATTTTGAACGTCGTTTTGGAAGGCCGTAAACGTTTCCACTGAAGTAACCGTGTGTTGGAATATTTAAATATACAAAACTGCTTTCTCGTGACTCGTTTGTGAGAATTCATTGTAAAACGATTAATCATTGCTAATTCGTCATTCTTCTGGAACTGTTAGACAACGCAGCAGCAACATAATGTGCTCAATTTGAAGTTCTTAAAACCAGTTTCGTCCCCTCAACTTCATCAGCCTTACGGAACCATTTTGATGAAATACATTTCCTGTGATATGTTACTTCATTCTGTTTGGATAATACGCTGATATTAAATTATTTCGTACTTACTGATTATACACATTTTGTCGTTTGGAGGCCGTAAATTTTCCACTGAACTAACACAGCAGTTTAAAAATGATATACAACCATGATAGGTATATTTCTAATTTTAATGCTATATATCTTATTTGAAGTAAATAAAAAACGCTCTATTATTAACACTTTCATAGGTACGATGGCTGCCAAGCATGTGAAAGAAACAGCAAAGAAGAATTCTACAGGTACAATTGTCACTTTTTAATTGTCGCTGTATTGAATAGCCATTGGAAATTTGACATAAGCAAAATAAAAACAGCTCAGTTTAAAATATGTAAAATCAGTCTATGTCACTTTGGGATACATCGGTGGGTCATAAATTTACACTTAGCTCTATGGGTAGATGTCTCTGAATTGTGCCGTGTTTTTTTTTTTTGGGGGGGGGGGAGAGGGGGATATGTTTTTCGGCTTTACTGATATGCGTTCAAACTACACCGCCTTACACAAGATGCTCACTAACATCTGGAATGCATGTTCAATGTGTTCCGTTTAACATTCACTAACATCCTGACTAAATACAATGTCCTAGACAGGTATACCATCTGCCCAGATCCGAACTGTTTAGTCTGTCGGTTTCTTCATTTTTGGCCTACATATGGTTAGTTATACCATTGTCTTAGATCGGATCTGGACTACATGGTTCGTGGACTAATAAGTATCTCACTTAAATACAATACATCTGGATTATATCATTCGTGGATTAGTTATAAAGCCCCTTACACCTGATCCTGAATATATGACCAGTGGATATTTTTTTTTTGAATTGTTTTACCAGGTTTTGGTATGTTCAAAGCTAAATTAGCTGATATCTTAACTGAAGAGAACATTTTGCAACTTGCAACCTTCTTTCATTATCCGCCCGCGAAAATCGATTTGCTGCAAAGTAAGGATAGTCGTTATCACCTGATGATTCGATATATGGAGGAGAGAGGGCAAATCACAGAAACAGATATCACAACTCTTCTCCGTGCTTTGAAAGCACTTAACCTCCATGGGATACAGAAAAATGTGCAAACATTGTTCGAGTTTCATACAGGTAAACGATGTACAGGTGATGACCAGTCTATACAGGAACCAGAAGGTAAGTATATGATTCTGATGAACACTTCATGTACAGTATCAACTATATACATATTAATCATCACCTTCAACGTTTGAAATGTATACGATGTATAATTGCCGTACCAGCAATCTAACGATACACTTGAAACATCCCTAAAAATGAACTAATACAATTTGAGTTGATGAAGTAACCGATAAACCATCAAGAGTTTAATACTTTATGCTAACAGAAACGTTAACACTTTCTTATCATTTATTTCGATCTTCTGTCAACTTTGGGATTACATATTTCCAACAGATCTTAACTTTGGAAAACTGGACCTCGGTTCAGAGGAATCTTTCACTTCTGACGTGAGTAAATTGAAATGTTTAGATTGATACAAATGCTTTAAAGCTTATGTAGAATATCAATATTTAAAACATTAAGCTGCTTGTGCTAGACTTAGTCCATACTTCGACAACTTATGCTACTATTTCTAAGTTTTTTAGTCAGTACTGATGCAACGAGAAGTGTTTGTAATTGGACATAATGTTAATAATAACGGTTGGTAGTGGTTACACGACTCCGAACAACGGAATCACAGGCTTGATCCTCATATTCTTACATATCATTGAAATCAATATCTCACACAGTAACTGTTTCCATATTTTCCGTCGGTTTAAAGTTTTGTAATTTGGTACATCATCAATTGGGCTTGCATGGACCATCTTGTCTGTCAACGAAAGTAGATAAAGATTTGTTTTTGTAACTCTATGAATTCAACAATCATCGATATTAACAAATATTGCTCTTGACTGCGCACGATTGTCTAATATTTTCAAAAATGTGTTTTCCTTGAATCAAGATTACCAGTCTCGGACTCAAATCATTTAGCTCGGCGGACCAACATAACATAACCCTGGAAAATGGAAAACTTTTACCTGTATCGTCCACCTTAGAAGAACTACAGATAAAAACGAACAATGGAAAAGAATTTAGTCAGGACCAAGTCATAGGATTAATGTCGTTTGCGCAACGATGCCAACGGCTGCGGAAATTGTCGTAAGTAATCGTATACCCCTTACTGTTATGTTTCTATTTACGTTAACTTAATGAACGATAAATGACCAACCAGCAAACTGTGGAACTGTGTCCATGAATTCAACTTTTAGCTGGATGATTGATGTATACATACTGTAACGTGAAAGTTTTGTTGTTGTTTAGTAAAAGTTAAAGGGATTGTACTTCATGTGTAGTATTTTACTATTGTGTAGTGTGAACACCAGAATGAGACATTAAAGCAAAAACTGATTCGTTCTTTATGAGATCAGGCGAGTACACTCAAGAAATACTTATGCAGAGAAGCTCGGAACGCAATAATACTTAATTACGGATGCATCACTAACTTTACACTATAGTTACTTTATAAATGGTGGATAACATGAAAACAACTCAATCATATAACGCATTCACCAACCACAAATCACATTTTATTTTACAGATTCATTGATTGTTTGTTACCTCTGTCTCTTCTCGTCGGTTCTCTTTCTCCTCTTACGAAGTTACGTAACATTCAAGGTGAGAACATAGAAACAACTCAATGAGTTGCTCATCAAAAGCAATGTGTGATCCTTTGTGGAGTACTCAAACGGGTTATATCATTATATTGTAAAAGTCAACGAAGAATATCAATATTTGATCATACATTGACCTTGTAATTATGTATAGCATTTTTTTATGTTAACGTTCTTGATCTATAAAAAAAATCGTTATATAATTCTTCTTTTCAGTTTCATGGACACCGACTGAACATGGTTTCCATTTAGATTCTTCCAAAGGTAAATGGGTGTCGAACTCCAAGGAAGCCACAACACTTGAAGTAAGTCGTATATCACTCTCTTGAGTGCAACACTGTCCGTAGAGTACGTTTTTCATTAGTTTAGCGAGAAATATTTAAACCCTGATAAATCCATGACAGATCATACACCAATTAACATCCACCTTGTCAGACAGTACAATAGCACATTGTAAGTTGTGCGGAATTCACGGGCCAGTGAAGTATATGATTGTCATGGAAATAGCCAAAATAAAACTTACAAAATAATATGCTAAATGAATTTGATTTCAATTACAAAGAGCATGTTTGTTAGAAAGACACAATAACATAAAATGCCGTAACTGACAAATAAAGTAACCACATTGAAGACGTTTACACATGCGTACGGTGTCATCAATTGTACGCTTGTCAAAATCGGAAGCTTTCCTACCCACTAGATCATTTAAACAATGCTAGCTGCGTAATTAAAAAAGACGTTTTATGGATAATAACCAACATTTTCTATGAATTATGATAATTCGAAAAGCTCCCTCCCCCTTTGGATATTTTTGTACATAAAACGGGGACGGGAAAATCAATGGCACGTTAAAAAATCACACCGTTGATTACATGTGATGCTGGATACCAGTCCCGGCGCCAGAGAGGGGTCATAGGCCATTTTCTCAAATCAAGTCCTCCCCTCCTCCAGTTGGCTGCGGTAAAGCAAGACTGAGGCGTTCCCCGTTACGTCCCCCTTTCTCTCCTTCTGTTGGTAACATTAAGTGAACAAAATACTGAACCGGGGTAAGGCTGGAATCAATAAAAATTGGAATCTAACGAATGCATGTCTGTGGTAGGTTAAGATAGGGTAACGCTGCCAACGTCCTTGTGTGGGGAACTCCCTGTCCCGGAACCAACCGAAGTGCCGGGGAAGGTAAGAAGAGGGGGATGGTACAAAACAATACTCAAAACCGGACAGCAGACATTGAAAGTGCAACATGAAATTCTCATCTCGTGTTTAACTATTTAATAAACTGTACATATAAAACACATCGCCGCGCTAGGGGCGGGCACCATCCACGACTGTAGCAGCCCAATAATCGCGCAGCGCAGGGGTCTGGCACTGCATAGGTCTTGGGTACTTCACAGGTCTCGGGCAGCGGAGGTGTTGGGCAATGCGCATGCGTCGGGCAATCCGCAGGTGCCGGGCAGCGCAGGCATCGGCTAATCCGCAGGCGCAGGGCAGCAAAGGTGTTGGGCAGCTAAGCCCACTAATCCCTTCCAATCCCCAACATTAGCACTGTTTGATCTGCTTCCCGTTAGCCCTTCCAAATATGTAACGATATTTGCTGAACATGTTAACTTGAATAAGTATGAGTGAATGATTGAAATTTCATAACATAACATCTTCACCTGCATCATAATAGATATAATATGCACCTGTGTACATCTACCAACATGTACTATGATGAATTCTTATTTTTTTGTTATATGTTTGACATACATACGTCTGTAGCCCCTAGGCGAATCGGAACAAGTATCTCGACCTTCTCGAAGTGTATGCTATGCCACACGCACACAAAGTCGTATTCAAACTTGTAAAATGATAAAAATAACAGCAAATGTGTGCAAAAATGTATCCAAAACATCATTTCTGAAAGGGTGAGGGGACACCTCTCCCGTCAGACTCTACCACAAAGCAATTATTAACATAATTAACTGTCCCTCTCCCTGCCCATATCTCCCCGTACAGCTTTGAAACTTCAAAACGTAGGGTATAGAGCATATGTGGTGCCAATAAGAGTCATATAAATACAATCGTTAATTTAAGTTAAATTCCGTCACTGGTGGTAGCACCAGTTTGAATATCATCCCCCTAAACAAAGGTTTTCTCAAGGGGAGGGTATCTCTCTCGCTTTGGACATACTATTTGCCCACCTCCCCCCCCCCCAATCTACCACCCCTTGCTCAATATAAATTCGTAACAGAGAGCAGAGTCTATATGGTGTTAGGAAAAGACGAAAGTCAAAGCATTAATTTCATTTCAGTTTCTTGAAACATACAGTATTGGCGGGATCGGGGATTATCAGTTCCTCCTCACAGATTTCATCTACGGTTCACATTATGTTAAATGGTGATACTCGAAGGAGCATTTTTAAAATATTATAACTTGAAGTTCGTTCTATATTCATTTGAAGACGCTTCTATTTTCATTTCCAGACTAAGGGTCAAAACAGTTTACGACTTTTGTGTTCGAGTATTGTGTTTCTAAGGAAAACTGATAGTAAACAACTCCAGATGTCTACGATATTGCTACTTGAAATTGCATCAAGTCACAATGTAAGTCACTTATAAGTTAACACATCCATAGAAATATTCAAGTTTATTAGATCATTGCAATTTATTTAGATTATTTATCAATTAAACTTTTTGTCACTTTAAATGAAAACATATATATAGGCAATACTAACCATTCTTATAACGGTACATTGCAGTATCACGTGTCCACTTATAAGCAACGGATATTATACTTGATCTAAGTCTACAATCTGACCGAGATGATTAATTGTTATTTATTCACCAAGTGTCAGTGTCTGTGTGAGTCCTTATTAACACAGATGTAATCAGGCTTTCCGTTATACGCAGCCGAGAGTATCACTGATTTTACTAGATACACACAACCCACCGCACACAAAGAATATACACCTTGATATGACAAAGTGACGTCATAATTTGCCTAAGACATATAAGCATTAACCTAAGTGATGCCACTATCAATAATATATGGTAGACTATGAAACAAACACGAACAGGGACCGATCATTTTATCTATCATCATCAATCTATCATCAAGGTAATCGTTCCTTTATGCATAATCTTCACGCAACACCCTCGTCCCATGTAACATTTGTTTAGGAAGTGCGTCCTCTATTTTGCACGACCAGTCGATATATTCCAGTATTTGAATATGCCTATTTACGAAAGCGCCATATTTCTTCTTTACTTGTGGAATAAAAGGAAATTTATGTGGTTTGTCTAACTAGTATTGGCTAATTTAATGATTGTACAGAAGTTCCATGTAATTTGGTACAGTTGAAGGAACGTTTGAAGAAGAATATCAAAAGCCTAAACAATTTAAAACATTTGGAAGCTTCCTTTCACCAGTACACTCAAACAACAACAAAACACCTGTTTTCAAAATTCAAACGAAGCCGCACAGTGATGTTGATCATCTGCGCACGTAGACGTACTTAGAGATTCCCGCAGGACGGGTCATGTAAAAGAACGTACTCTCTGTGTGCATTGGACATTCAGTTCGTTACTAGTTACGCGTACACATACATATTTATCGTTATACTGCATGACTGCTTATGGACTTACACCGCGTATGGTTTGCTGCTGTTAATATATTGACTTACGGTAATTATAGGCCTTTTTAAAGTCAACAATTATAGGCCTAGGCATGTTTGATATATTTTGACTTCTTTATGTAAAATTGGTCGTTGGATGAATTTGAAGGGCAGGCCTATTACTTCTTTTGTAACCTTGTCTGTTTGAAATGACTCTGTTTTACCCGACTGGTACTAGGCTAGTCCTAGTACTAAGGCTTCGTTTGTTCTTTTTGAAATTAGGAGCCAAAGAAGTTAAACAGATTTTGGAAACGTCAGCAGAGTAGAAATTACATGAAACAGATGATAAACCAAAAGATAGATCTACAAAATGAGCTTGTTTGATCGCACAAGAAGTATTTTTAATCGCTGTATTCAAACAGACTTCTTTCAATGTGTTCAAGTTAGACAACGTCTGGCCTACATGGCCGAACAAAATACTAGCTTTTGTCGAGCTCAACAAAGTCATGAATCTTTGTTATTTCTGTTTGATTTGAGAACGTTACATATGTATTATCAGTCCAGTAATCGCTATCTAAATATGTTAACAAAAATATAGTTAACGTTAGCTTTTCAAGGAAAATAAGAAAAAGCAACAAGTTTGTGATCTAGGCCTAGGCCCTAATACATTTCACACGCGAACGTCTTAATCACGTTACATGATAGTACTATTAATAATATACCGGACAGTGTCAAAAGTCCGGGTTACAGTTTTGATGTCAAGTGTTTCGCTATCAACTTGTTGGTCGTTGGAATATAACGTTATACTTTAACCGTTAGCTACGGCTAGTATAAGATTCTTGTTCCCCGGGAAAAGTAGTAGCTTAGATATAATAGATATTTGGCCTAGGCTAGGCAGCGTTGTTATTTGGGGGGGTGAGGTTGTGGGATTAAGTTATTGTTTCCAACTTTATTCTAAATACATTATATATGGTTAAGTCTGGAATCTTATCAATAGACAAATAGGGTAATGTTGGTAGCAGTAAGACTGGATGTTTCTAACCGATCTAGGCTTACAGTGGGTCAAATGTGAGAGATATAAAGATTACAGGAAAACGGTATCAAAATTGGAAAAAAAACCATATTGAATGGGAAAGTTAAGCTCAAAATGAAGTCTATGAAATTAATTTATAATATTATATAACGGCGGCTTCGTTTATAGACCAACTGGTTTTGTTTTTTTAAACCGGGCCGGCAATCGGCCTTATGGTTTCATCTTTATTATTATGAAATTGATTGGAAGTAGGATATAGGCCTATACGATCAATAAACACGTGTCGAGATGTGCTGTATCTCCCGGGAATGAAACTGCTTTGTAGTGGGCCACTCACGGCAGGAACGTTGTCTAATCTCCGCTAGTGTGGGCTGTAGAAATTAATTAATGCACTGAATGACAGGAATGAAACAATAGCATAGATTATGAAAACTACAGAACTAGTTAATTTATGTGCTAAATATAATATCACATACCAAATATAAATATTTATGATATTGCTTTTTACTTTTATCTGAATTTCGTCAGCTTAACGATTTTTTTTATAATAACATCATCATTATATCAGGTTTTTGTTTTATTGGTACGTTTGGCAAGTTTGAACAAGTCACCACTCTTCTTGTTTTTTCTTTTCTTTTTAAATAATTTCATGAATTAAAGTTTCTAATATTATGAAAAACGAAAAAAAAGAAATCACAGACAATTCTGTGTTAAAATTAATGATTAATTTTATAGCTTTTGTATGCATTGTTGTGTTCTATTTCATGTACGTTGGATAATCGTCATGTGTATTGATCTATCATGCATGAACTATAAGATAAGTTAACTGTGATCTTTCTCTCCTATTCTTCAGATTCCAATATCTCATCTAGTCCTAGAATGGTCCTTCAGTGGATTTGACGGTAAAGATATCAGACTTGAGTCCGGTCTTAGTTTATCGAGCCTATCATCAGTAGAGAAGATATCCATCAATGCAAAAGGAAAGGGAAACACACTTAGCGAGGAAGAAGTGATCGGATTAATAAATTATGGAATCAAGTCACCAAGATTCAAGGAACTATGGTAAGGGAACAACATCGTGACAGGCATTGGCTGATAATATGTGGTTATGACGGGAGGGGAAGGGGTAGTCAGAGGGTGTGCGTATGGGGTATATAGGAGGGGATAAGGTAATGGTATTGTGTAGTGTACAGCACATCTTTAGGCTTTTCCACACGTTATGATGTAACTAGGGCCTAGGTGAGTTGGTGTGGGGGGGTGCTATTTCAGTATAATAGGAACAACAAATAACCTTAGAACTTACAAACGAAATAAAACTACAAGAAACAATTAAAAAGATACAATGTTACATAGAAACTGAAACGAAAGATGGGAAGAATTTCACGTGTATGGAAACAAAAACTTATATTGTTTATTTTCAAATACTTTTATTTGTTATAAAATGAAGAATGTTTGAAGGAGTTATGCAAATTTTATTAAGGAATAGAAATAATTAAAAATATCAAATAACCAAATTTTTATAGAAGGGCGTAAGGAGGGGTGGTGGAAGGGTTGTTTGGCCTTCATAACTAGTGGCTGCTACTTATAGCTTGTCAACATCTCTTTTACCAAAATAAAGGAAAAGGCTAATTCATTGACCTCCATGTTATTTATTACAATAATGACATCAGATATTCATTTAAGTTATAAATATTATATATTTACTTTCCCTGCTTTCTTTACCTTTAAAGGCTTCTCAACTGTAAACTGCCGTCATCGATCAAGCCAGACAACATACCAGAAGAATCAAGATCAAGGAATGTTAAAGGTACGATTTTTACATAAGAATTATTGATCAAGTAGATTGCTTTTATTGCAACGTTTTACATATTTCTGACATGAGAGGGAAGTGTTGATGAGGAGGGTGTGTGTGTGTGTGGGGGGGGGGTGTATCATGAGATATTTGTTGGCAAGATTGAACCTAGAATGGTAATCTAGAAGTAGTGCTTGCATATAACAAACAGACTAGTGCTGTATGGGGATAGGATTTAGGGGGGGGGGGACTTCTAAAACATGTGTTTTCCATTGGAGTCCCTTGAGCTGACTTAAGCAAGTTTCATATCAGGTCCCCATATATATTAAAATGAAATCTAAAAGATTTTAGTGTTTTGAGTTAATAGTTATTTCATATATTATTGTTACCCTATAAAATAATGACCGTGAAGTAAGCCAGAAGTATAAGATAACAAAGAAAATACAATTATTGGTTGGATTACTAGTGACTGTTAATTTCTAGTACTTTATTACTAATTAATTAATATAGAGATCATTTCAATGGTTCAGTTTACTGATATCCGACCCCTCT
>KN883502.1:73020-85964 GCA_000934455.1 Apostichopus parvimensis | reverse complement strand
ACATAACATATGACTATATAAACATAACATAAAACTTTATAGATAAATACATAACTATAACAAACATAGCTATAACTACAATACAGAGATTTTCCCTCTTCACAAGTTGGCGCCCAATCACCAGTTATGCAGCCATGTCTATCATGGTTCCTGACAGTTGAATCTTACTAGTCTCGGTTGCAACTGTACCGACTATAACAACCCCCTCCCACAACCCCCTCCCACCCCCGATGACAGTTAATTTACAACTTATGTCAACAAGTGGGAAACTACAGGTTCAAAGCATCCAGTTGTGTGGAAGCCTGTTACAGCAGTTTTGTGCTTTACACCGCTGGAAGCACATGCATCCATTAATAATCCATCCTATTTCAAAGAGTTGATTGCTCTTGAATCAGTTTGGCTGACAGGATGAGAGTTCCATCATGTATTATTACCTTATCGAGGGGGGAAAGGGAAAAAATATATATATAGACGGCTTAAAATGAAATGTTAAAATTCCTTACATGTTGTACACAATGTGCCAGAGAAACAACCAGCGCAGGTACAAGAGTAAGCACTACAGTCATTAGGATCTGGTACACACTGGGCTCCATTAGCACAAGAGTTCTCAGAACATGGATCGACCACTGTAGGGAAGAGAGAAATGCTAGTGACACAGAGCGATGACACAGGGTGGAGGGGCTTACGCTGTATACGAATAATAAGACATCTTAGCAAGCAAACTACTTATACTTCTCTACATACCTTCACGGTTATCCTAGCTATCTGAAGAAAATTTTTTGAATATAATTAAAATAAAACTGAAGAGCAATGTCTTGCATTCACTGTGGAGACAACAATAGATTCATTATGAATAACGTGAGTTTAGCCTCCGTTGAGCCAAATCATGTTTATTACTGAGGGTATCCAATTATTCTTATAAAAACAAAAATGGAATAATTATTATACTACAGCATTAAACCAGAAGATGGAAACACTATTAAAAACATAACACCCTTTACATAAAATTAACTTTGAATAAACTTACGAATTGTTAGCTAAAATGCCTGTAGAGTTGTCCACTTTAATTAAATCTTATCCAACACTGGCTTGATTAAATAATGCTTAAGGGATCGAGTAACTTGACCAGATCGGACCAACTTCCGTTGCAGTTATCAATTCCATTAATTTATTTATCAAATCGGTGGTGTAGTATATGTACATACATACTTGACGATAAATATGGCATATATAACAGATTGCATGCCATGATAAATATGGCATATATAACAGATTTCATGCCATGATAAAGAGAACATATGTAGGAGAATACAGGTGCATGGAGGACACCACGCAGGAAGTTTGAAACGCATTCACATACTGGCTACCTGAGTTATACTATCAACATTTTTTAATGCCTTATATGTGACATTAGTCATGCATCAAGATCCTTAAACTACTATAAATGTCAGAATGTGGCAGTCCGGTCATCTACTTACTGATCTCGCAGCGTTCTCCTCGAGTACAGGACTGGCATTCGCAGAAGGTCTGAGTGCAAGAGCCGACGAAGACTTCACACTCTCCACCATTAAGACAGCTGTTGAAAGTACAAGGGTCTTGAAGTGCTGCAGATATCAACACACAATTGAATTAAACAAGAGGACTGATCAAAGCTGGAACATTCATCAAAATGAAGGCAGTGAAGCTGTTCGAGTGTTCCAGCTCTATTAGGTCCTGGTTCAAAATTCCACCAGGGGCCAGAGGACCATGGTTTTGTAACCTACCAGGAGCCAGAGGACCCTGGTTTCGAAACCCACCAGGGGCTAGAGGACCCTGATTTGAAACACACCATGGGCCAGAGGACCCTGGTTTTGTAACCTACCAGGAGCCAGAGGACCCTGGTTTTGTAACCTACCAGGAGCCAGAGGACCCTGGTTTTGAAACACACCAGGGGCTAGAGGACCCTGGTTTGAAACACACCAGGGGCCAGAGGACCCTGGTTTTGTAACCCACCAGGGGCCAGAGGATGGCTGCATGTCCTAACACATTGGATTTACTAAACTACCATTCCAGTCTCTATTAACTGCAATTAA
The DNA here is from genome assembly GCA_000934455.1 of Apostichopus parvimensis. NCBI lineage: Eukaryota > Metazoa > Echinodermata > Holothuroidea > Aspidochirotida > Stichopodidae > Apostichopus > Apostichopus parvimensis. The sequence continues at coordinate 83,892 of KN883502.1, read as the reverse complement.
TATCTTTTAATGATAGAAATATAACATATTAACAAGCAATAGGCTGACCAGGAGAAATCTTTGTACCTCATTGTTTCACTAATTAACAGTTGAAGAACATTTTCCTTCTTCAAAAGCTTGATCTTATTCCACACTCCTTCATATCAGCTAGGCCCGGAATTCTTTACATGATTAACATAGAGCACTCTGGGGACTAATTTTTTCATATCATTTTAATGACATGAAAATGAACTACGAACAATTAATCGTACTGGTAAACTATAACTGTTTTTGGTTTCTAAAGAGATTATTGATATCTTTTAAGATTGTCGATCTTTAAACTTCAGCAAAAATCAATCTTTTCTTGTTCCTGACAGAACCCAATTCTGATTTCATCCAGAAGTCTAACTTATAAAAAACACTTACGTTTAAACTAAAATGTGAGAAGTGTAACTTACGGATCTGGCACAGATTCCCCTGGAAGCATCCTGAACAGAAACATGTGAAATCAAACAGGTCCTCTGCAAGACATTCACCACCATTAAGGCAAGGATTGCTGTCACACGGTGAACCTGAAAATGAGAAATTTGTAAGAGAAAATTCTATTACCTTAAGGAAGCAAATCTCTACGTCAATAGCTTTCTCATAATTCAGAATTGCCAATGAAAGTGTAACCATTGGGTACTAGGTTATGATGTTTCATATTTATAAAGCATTTCAAAGATTCCATAAATGTACACAAGTCAAAATATTGCAGGTTTATCAAACTTTTGCAGCAATTACAATATTTGGGAAGGAATTTGTCTGAAACATACTAAACCTTGCTAAATCACAAAGTCCCTTCTTCAAATATCATTCTAGCCAATTGAATACCTCCTTAGCTCTTTCAAATATTGATATAAATTTCAACTCAGTCTTTCATTTCACCAATCCTCGGTATTTGGATTTCCAGTTTCATTTCTTATGCAGAATTTTAGGTACCAATCAGCAATTCTTTTACTATGAAAATCACTCAGTGTCCCCATGTGTTATTTCTTTACAAAATTCATTAAGCAACTTTAAAAGCAACCTGTTCTGGGACTGTAACATTGTTTGTTTGTTTTGTTTTGGGGCCTTTTTGTTGAATGCAGTTAGTATATTTCTTGGAAATCGTTTTGCTATTCTCCAAAGAAGACACATTTCTTTGCATTCAAAACTGTTTTTTTAATAACCATGGTTTATACTTTTCATTGCCTAATGTCATTGATATTGCTAATATGTGAACATTTGCAATCGACTTTGAAAGGTTGATTTCAAACAACGGAAGGATGAAATGGTATTTCTCAAACAATGAGACACATACTTCCTTTTGATATTGTTTGATTCAGTTTACATATATTTACTTGTAGGTATTAGCCTGTATCTCAATACACTATCTTACATGACAATTGAAATTATGATAAGATGAAAATTGGACGGAAGAAAAGTCTTCCATTTATGCTTGCTAATAATTATCAATCAAAATTCTACATTGATCTTATATCCCATTCCTGCTGCAAATTTATCTTAGATCCTATTCCTGCTGGAAAAAGCCCACAAGTCCTTCTTACTTTCCTTTCTTGCATGCTCATACTTCTTGTTTCTACCACATGTGTTGTTTTCATAAAGATAATTATGTCAAAAATCAATGAAAGTGAACTGAACTGAACTGAACTAAACTAAGATATTTGTGATATCAGTCTTGCTAAAGCTAAGCAACTTTACACTGTGATATCTCCCAAATATAGAATCTGTTTTTTCCCTTCCATAGCTGTTTATGAAAATTGTTCATCACAGGTTTCCCTATCGCACGAAATGACGGTTGGGTTTGGGAACTATATCTCCTATGAACACAGAGATTGTGGAAAAAAGCTTAATATTAAATCAATAAAAATTGCTAAATGTACGTCATAAAATTAACCCTTATCGAGCCATCTGAAGGGAGCAATAAAACAAGAAGGCAAATGTAAGAAAAAAGCAGAGACTTAAAAATATGTCTTTATTTCGCCAATAAAGGATCTTACTTGCGATAACTGCGACACAGAATATGCAGGTAGCCGTGTTTCCAGCGTCGTCTGAGAATACATACTCCACGGTTGTTTCACCGAGTGGGAAGTAAAAGCCAGAATACCACTCAATGTCGCCGACAATGAAGACGTCTCCAAAGTTGTCTACGGCTGATGGATTCGTAAAAGTGACGATACTGCCTTCGTTGCCAGAGAGGACCCGGACGGTGGCGTCATTTGGACAAGTTACTTGTGGAGGAGTCGTGTCCACAGCTGTGAGAGATTAGAAAATCAAACACCCTTATTCCTCCAGACATCTTACTAATTACTCCCAGCAGCAAAACGCATGACAATTTAGTCCAAACAAAAATCAATTTGAAAATGGAAATGAACAAAGCTAACTTTTCCCAGAGATGGACGGCGGAGTGGAGTGGGGAGGGAAGTGTGGGGGCAGGTGAAAGGTATGGAATTCTATCCCAAAGCTGAAATCCAAAATAATTTCTTCTTCGATCCAAATAAAATAGTCGGCAGTATTTTTTACGAGGCCTAAGCGACCACAAATGTGGGCGAAACCCGTAAGGACTTTATGGGTTACGACTTACACGTCGGGTGGCTTCCATATATATAGATAGATAAGAAAGCCTGCTGAGTGTTGGCCTTACTCATAGTTATGCTCATGCTGATATCCACCTTTACAGCTAGCTTCAAAGTAAAAGGCTAAAAACAACAGTGGCATCATAAACTGAAGCTCATCTATGGAATTTGATCTTTTGTCAGTTACTTGTTGATTAAAGACCAATTACCATCCAGGAAATAATTATGGTAGTTCATACTGTTTGGATAGTATTTATAAGGTTCATGCATACTGTTTCGGTAACCACAATTATCCTCCCAAATGAAGTGGTAACAAGAAATACCAGCTTGTATTGGTGTAAACAGTCTTGCTATATGATTTTGAACTAAATTTCTTCTATGCTCCACCAGAATAAAAACTATTTCCTGCGCATTACGTAAATCGATCAATTCATTCCATAGTGAGAGTAATATCGAGATTTCAACACTATTCTCACAAAGATAAACTTTCTCAACTCAACCAAGACAAAATTTCATGATCATTCCTAGTAACAAAAAAGTTCTGTAATTTAAATTTTGAGTAAATTTTCAGAAGAAACATGAGTCATGACAATGTTTTTATTTTATCTTTCCTTTTATCATGACTTCCATGAATTTTGTAACTTTCACTCTTTTCAATGACCTTTAATTTTTTTCATTTCTTTCATTCTATGACCATGGAAGTCCCTGGTATATTTATGATATTATCAACAAATGACTGAATGCAACCCACACAGACATGTACTAAGGGTCACATGATGTTGTGTTAGCTCAGGCTCTATGATATGTTTCTCATTTATTTCTTCCCCGATCCGTGATCTATTTGTTAACATACCTGTAGAGATCGAGCATCAACTTAATTGCCTCTTCTATTTTCAAACATTTAGGCAGGTTTGTGCATTTTTTGTCAATTATTGGCTATTTCACCAAACCTACCAAGCAATACTCAAAATAACATAACACTCCTAGTAAACTTGTACAAGGTAAAAAGGATACAACACACAACTCTCAAACCTACCGATCACCATAGAGACTGAAGTGTCCTAGCGTGAACTAATACATGCTGCCTGTGAGTCTGATTACACTGGAAATTATTTTGGACTCCCATTGGTGTAGATCAGAGGTTCCCAAAAGGCCATATGCGACCCACAGACAAAAAAGAATGACGGTACCCTTAAACCCTTAGGCTTCAGCACTACCACAGGACTATCCTGCGCATCTCAACAAGATTTTGATTCAGTCTTCCATTTTGCTTCATCTGTTTATAGTTCTCTCAGGCCGTCGTGAGAAGTTTATAGACAACTCCTAGTAAACTATGTAAGGCCAAAGAACTCATAACTAGTCTAAAGCACTAAATACAGCCCACAGAAAGAAGTTTGATCTAGTGGTCTTTCGCAAATTGCATATCAGTTCCCTTACATTGATTCAGTCTTCCATTTTGCTTCATCTGTTTATAGTTCTCTCAGGCCGTCGTGAGAAGTTTATAGACAACTCCTGGTAAACTATGTAAGGCCACAGAAATCATAACTAGTCTAAAGCACTAAATACAGCCCACAGAAAGAAGAATGATCTAGTGGTCTTTCACAAATCGCATATCGGTTCCCTTACACCCTTAGGCTTTCAGAACTCCCCCAGGCCTACCCTACGCATCTAATCTTATATAAATATATAGTTATACATAACTATGTGTAAGGCCACAGAACTCATGACTTGTCTAAAGCACTAAAGAACACTCAAGAGCCAAACCTTTCAGGCTTAATCTCGGTATTTATAACAGCACAAAGAAGAAAAGGAAATTAAAAGTCATGCCAAAAAATAGGCTAGTTGTATTACTGTGGGGATATTATATATGATCATTTAAATGAAGTGCAAGGACCACTTTTAGTGTTTTTGTTTTTTTGTTTTTTTTTACAATTTTTTTCATTACTTACCAATGACAGTAACATCGAAGACACAAGTGTCGATATCCCCAGCATTGTCAGTACAGGTGCAACTCACAGTAGTGTCTCCAATCGTGAAGAAGGAATTGGGCATAACGCTACATGAGATATCCAGTGTTACACTGGGTTGGTCAGGATCGAAGCACATTGGAACATTAAATGGTAGAACTACTCCTGGAGTACCTGCTTCTACGCGCTCAATGATGTTATTAGGGCAAGTGATGGCTGGTAGTTCATTTAAGTCTGGTGAGAATGGCAAAGAGAAGATGGATACAAATGCAATTAAGAGACTGTCTAGAATGTTGAGATTAAATGGAATTCTCTTGGATTATAAACTGGTTGAGTGTCATAAAAGAAATTGGAACAAACTTAGTATCACATGACATCATATGATCTCATGTTACATTTGTCTTTGATTTGTTTTAACTTACATCATCAAGGACAATTGATTTATACTAAAACCATTTTCATGATACAGAGCACAGCTAGTTAAAATTCCAAACTGGGCACAAGCATCAAATCTATTTTCAATAGCCAGCGATCCTTTGTTTTTTGTTTTGCAAAAAAAAATGATATTACAAAACATTGACTGGTCTTAATCTTCCAAAAATCATGGAATTGTGCCATAAGGCTCTGAATTGATATCTTCTGAAAACCTTGCAAAACCCTCCAAGCCTTCACCCCCCCCCCCCCCCACTTCTTCATCACCCAACCAAAAGACAATTCCTCTTTCTAAACATCCTAGCAGTGGTGTCAAGTTTTAATTCCCCCTTCATATGTGCTTTAGCAATGCCAAAAACTGATCATAAATAAATGCTACTACATAAATGCTCAAAATGATAAAAAAAATCAATCAAATATGCCATCTATGTAGTGTTGTTTGATATAAATTAGCTAATTATTGTTACAATTTACATTTAGCTGAGCAAATACCTACTGCCATCACCATTGGTCATCATCACCTCCTCCCTTCCTCCCTTCCTTACTCCCACCCTCCCACTCTCCCTGCCCCTCTTTACCTCCCCCCCCCCCTCGAATCTTCCTGTACACAGTTTCTTGCCACTGATTATGGATAAAAATAACTTTTCACACGCCTGCTTGAAAGCTATAGACAGAAGTACTGCCCATTGAAAAGAGCACTTGAATTTAAGTTTAACAATCTAGTTTTACAGAAAAACAAATGTAACGTAAGAGTAAACAACTTTATCTGAGTTGATTTTTATACCGAGTACGGTGACCTGGAAGGAGCAAAGAGTGGACTCATCGCAGGAGTCTGTGCAGGTGCATGTGACTGTGCTAACACCCACGAAAAAGGTCCCCGAAAGAGGGTTGCACACAGCTGGAAAGATACCGTCCTCTGCGTCAAAGCATACAGGGTTATCATAGGTGACCGTGTTACCGATGTTGGTTTGGACGGAGGTTACTGTAACGGGAGCGGGACAGCTGATTGTTGGACGACTGTTCTCTGTGAGGAAAATAAAGAGGATATTAAGCTTTAATGGAGTAAATGCTGTCATGTGAAGGAAAAGAAACCCCAAAACCAAAGGGAAAAGTTATTTGACCCTATATCTACCACAGAGAACAACATTCATGTTATCAGAAAATGTGTTCAACCAAATAGGGTTGATTATAAGGATAGGAAATGGTTGAGAGTGATGGTTGACAGGGATGCGTGATGGTGATGGGCGAGGGTTGATGGGATGGGGAAGGGTGAGAGGGATGGATGGATGAGGGGAGGAGGAGAAGAAGGAGGATGAAACATGAGAGCACATTTTGGATAAGAAGGTGAACAAGTAGGTTTGCAAATATCATCCAAGTTTATCCTTTCATTGTTATTGTTTTATTTTGTTTTTGATGCAGGAAAGAAAATGCAGGGAGGATGGAAATTAATAAGTATGCTTTGGAAGTTTGCTTCTTACCAACAGCAATTCCAAGCAGCATTATTTACAAACCGTATCAATATACTGATAACCCTGGTAGTAAATCTGTCTGAAAATTGCTTTATTGAACTGGAATAAATATTAAGACGTCCATCTGTCTCTTTTTGAATGCATCCTCATAGCCTGTTCTGTTTTCATTTCAGTCAGCCTCTGAAGTAGTGCTACCCCCATACTTTCATATATTTACCTACACAAACTCTTTGCAGTAGATAAGAAACTTATCAATAGTTCTCTTTTTTTTCGCTCTCACTTTGAACTAAAAGAAATCACCATGTGGCTTTTTCTCATTCTGTTTCTCTTAGAAATGGATCTCTGTAAAACGAGAGGAATGCCACTGTTGCTATTCTCAATAACAACCATAATTTTTTTCACCATCATCATTATCATCATCATCATCGTTATACATTAGAACAGCAGTAATCTAAAGCCCTTCACAAGCAAAAGACAAGGATGTACCACCAAAAACTACTAACAAAAGGACTGAGTGAAAAAAAACTTCTTCGATTTTAAGTGATGTTGTAAATTCTAAAAGACAGGCGACTGAATTCCATAGAATTGGGGCACAATTAACGGTAAGAGACGGCACACAATAGAAATGTAGTAGAGTTGCAAGGATGACGAGAGTATTTTAACAGGCAAGTATGAACGACCAGCGGCGAGTTATTTCAGAAGGACGCTATATCACTGAATGGTCGGCAACCAATACTTAGTTGTAAAAATTTGATGCCATTTGATTAAAAAATCTCATGGACTTGTTCACATTTGAGAACACAAGGAGAATCTTGTTTATTCCTCAGAGGGAGGTTGGTGGTAAAGCTAATGACATTAACATGTGAGAACTGAGGGGGGATCAACATTAAACGGATCAGCATTATACCCAAGGACGAAATGGTCATGATCATCGTTTACAAAGAATGAAGCTGGTCATGCAGAAGTAACGCACGTATTTAATCAGAGATCCAAGATTGCTTCATGCCCTTTGAATTCATAGATCAATCTTGATCATTCTTGCAAGGTAATGATCCTCGTCTAAAAGACATCATTGCAGTCTGATCCTGAGTACGTGAGTGTTCACAATACAAAGTGTAAGTTTCACTCCCCTTCGGCTAATGCTCTCAAATGTAAACAAGGCTAATAGCACTACAGCAGTTCATTAGTATGTTAAGTCTCATTTCAAATATCAAAACAAACCAAAAAACAAGAAAAGCTGAAATTTTTTGTATTTCATAAAATTTCAAGAGATGCTTTGAATAATTTTTTCCTCAATGAATATAATGTTAATTTATTAAACACATTTATAGGATGGCTTAATTGAAGCAGTCGTTGTCATTTCAATGTGGGAGAAAAAAATTGATGGGCTTTTAAAGTTTTGTTCATTCTTAAATACAGCCAAACATCTAAGTGAATGAACACAGGGAGAATTGATAGGAATCAGAACAAACATAATTAGAATAGTCATATTGATGGAAAATATAAATATATATCACCCACCAACTACCGTGACAGTGACGATGCAGGTGTCAGTAGCGCCAGGCATATCCGTACATGTACAAACTACAGGATTAGAGCCAAGAGGAAAGAAGCTACTTCTCATAGGATCACAAGACACAGACAGTGATCCTGTGGGTTGATCCGGATCAAAACAAGATGGCGGATCAAATGGTATTATTGCTCCAGGGTTGCCTGAATCAACCTTGAAGCTCAAATCGCTGGGACAAGTAATGGATGGAGGAACATTTAACGCTAGTGAGAAAAGCAGAAAATGAAAAAAATTATAGTGTCAGAAAGAAAGATTTTCAAAGAATTCTGAATATCAAAAACAATGAAAGAAACAATAGTTATCTAGAAAATACAAATGTTTCAAAGACCAGCTATTTATTGAGAAAACACTTACTGGGTACATGATCAACAACGGAGAGAGCAGTGTTTTTATTTTTAGAACAAGTGTCAAACCAGTTACCTCTGGGTTACCATTGATCCTAGTTATACAAGTCTGATTTTATTCATAAGAACTGCAAAATCTAATCAAATCCCCTTCATACTGTCTTAGCAACAGCTTACCAATAATGTTGACAAGGAATGTGCAAGTGTCTACTTCATTGCAGGTGTCTGTACAAGTACAGGTTACTCGTGTGGACGTTACTCCTTGGAAGAAACTGCCTGGTGGGGGTACACAGACCACTTGAAGAAGAGCATTGATGTCCTCGTTATCAACACAGGGAGGGACCGGATAGCTTACTTGGTTTCCAACATTTCCTGGTAGAGAGGTCTCTGTCACATCACCCAAACAAGATATTCTTGGAAGAGTGTTAGCTGAGAAAACAAAATGATATGTCAAGTCGGATTTTTGATGTAGGTGAGGATAGAGTTACTGCATCATGAGAATTGTGTTCCCAATTCAAAACAATACCTAGTGCTCAGTGCTATATTGAATGGGGTCTTCCATGGATATTGGTATTTCTGGATTTTCAATTTCATATAATTGGGCTTGGTTCTATTAATGCCATGTTAGAAACAACTGCATCCAACATGGCTGCAATCCAGTGTTGTTCACCTTCCTCAGTATTCGAGAAATTGATGAGATGCTGAGAAACACTCCCATCTGTAAGATGGAGACATTAGGTGGCAGTTATGGGAACAGGAATGGGTGCAACAGATACATACCTGTCACATATTTATCTTACCACTCATGTTAAAGAGAAGTCTTCAAAGCTGTTGTTCACCCACAATAACTTGTGCTTCCATCAGTTGGTTCCCAACCTATGTGAAATACTAAAACTAGAACTTAAAAAACTGAGCTTCCCACAAGCATGTGGCTCTCCGTAGAAATAACACTATATCTGTCAGTTTCTGGATATTTTACAAAGGTAGAACTGTGTCTTTAAGAGAGGAAATACTCTAGCAGAGTCCATACCTCACATAAGACTTACCAATAACTGATATGGAGAATGAACAGACGTCGGTAGCACCAGCTGAATCGGTACATGTACAGGTTACTTGGGTTGCCCCCAGAGGAAGGAATTGTCCTGAAGATGGGGTACAGGTGACCACTACATTTTGATCATCAGGGTCAAAGCAGAGAGGATTATCAAAGATCACCTGACTGCCTGCTACTGCAGAGTTGCTCTTGACAGTCAAGTCAGCCGGACAAGTGATACTTGGAGGAATATTTGGGGCTAAAAGCAACGAAAAGAACAAAATAATGAAAGGTACACTTGATACTTAAACCTACATCTTCATTCTCTTATTTTTTGTTTACCACTCAAACCACTGTTAATAATAGTAAACAGCTTACTCCAATTATTTGTGTGGGAGGAAAAGCATTTTGTCTATTTAAGCAAAAAATGACCAACCATTATTTCAGAATACCAATGAATGGCTAGCTACCACCTGGAGATCCTGATGCCAAATTTTTGCAGATATATATATTTATATAAATCAATTTTTAACAATATTTACTAGTTTGAAGTAAACTAAGAACTGTACAATCTAGTTAACTCCACATAATACTCTCGTAGCAACAGCTTACCAATAATGTTGACAAGGAATGTGCAAGTGTCTACTTCATTGCAGGTGTCTGTACAAGTACAGGTTACTGGTGTAGACGTTACTCCTTGGAAGAAACTGCCTGGTGGGGGTACACAGACCACTTGAAGAAGAACACCGACGTCCTCATTATCAAAACAGGCAGGGACCGGATAGCTTACTTGGTTTCCAACATTTCCTGGTAGAGAGATCTCTGTCACATCACCCAAACAAGAGATTACTGGAAGAGTGTTAGCTGAGAAGACAAAATGATATGTCAAGTCGGATTTTTGATGTAGGTGAGGATAGAGTGACTGCATCATGAGCATTAAGTTCCCAATTCAAAACAATACCTAGTGCTCAGTGCTATATTGAATGGTGTCTTCCATGGATATTGGTATTTCTGGTTTTTTAATATTCATATAATTGGACTTGGTTCTATTAATGCCATGTTAGAAACAACTTCATCCAACATGGCTGCAATCCAGTGTTGTTCACCTTCCTCGGTATTCGAGAAATTGATAAGATGCTGAGAAACACTCTCATTTGTAAGATGGAGACATTAGATGGCAGTTATGGGGACAGAAATGGGTGCATTTGAGAACACAAGGAGAATCTTGCTTATTCCTCAGAGGGAGGTTGGTGGTAAAGCTAATTACATCCACATGTGAGTACTGATAGTGGATCAACATTAAACGGATCAGCATTATACCCAAGGACGAAATGGTCATGATCATCGTTTACAAAGAATCTAGCCGGTCATGCAGAAGTAACGCACGTATTTAATCAGAGATCCAAGATTGCTTCATGACCTTTGAATTCTTAGATCAATCTTGATCATTCTTGCAAGGT
>KN883502.1:50359-62184 GCA_000934455.1 Apostichopus parvimensis | reverse complement strand
ATTCATTCATTGATTCATTCATGGATTCATTCATTGATTCATTCATTGATTCATTCATTTATTCATTGATTCATTGATTTATTGATTCATTTATTGATTCATTCATTCATTCTTTTATTCATTCATTCATTCATTCATTCATTCATTGATTCATTCATTCATTCATTCATTGATTCATTGATTCATTGATTCATTCATTGATTCATTCATTCATTCATTCATTCATTCATTCATTCATTCATTCACTCATGATTCATTCATTGATTGATTGATTGATTGATTGATTGATTGATTCATTGATTAATTCATTGATTCATTCATTCATTCATTCATTTATTCATTCATTCATTCATGGATTCATTCATTCATTCATTCATTCATTCATTTATTCATTCATTCATTCATGGATTCATTCATTCATTCATTCATTCATTCATTGATTCATTCATTGATTCATTCATTGATTCATTCATTGATTCATTCATTGATTGATTCATTGACTGATTCATTCATTGATTGATTCATTGATTGATTCATTCATTCATTCATTCATACATTGATTCATACATTGATTCATTCATTCATACATACATTGATTCATTGATTCATTCATTGATTGAATGATTCATTCATTCATTCATTCATACATTGATTCATTCATTCATACATTGCTTCATTCATTCATTCATACATTGATTCATTCATTCATTGATTTTTGTTGATAAATTGTTTCAAACGGATAATTTCTTTAAACTGCTGCTCTTGAGACACTTTTCCATTTAATAATAATTAATTAATTAATTTGCAAACTAAACTGAACAGGATTGCATTTTTTGATAGTTCAATGAATTGTTTGAAACGGATTTCCGTATCAATTCTTGTCAAGGAGCTTCACCAAAAGCAACGTAAAATGGTTCGTGTTTAATGAAATATAACAACTTTGATAATGTTATGTGCTAAACATGGGCCCTCCATTTTGTACAACAAAAAACACAGACAAAGATATCATTCAAGTAGTGGAAAGTTCTAAATGAGTTTGGTTTACTTTAGGCAAACTATTAGCAAAGGATGATGATATTTTCTTTTAGTGATTTGTTGATCAACATTATTAAATTTTATAAAAGTTAAAGGGCCTATCGTTTTGATCAAGTCAGGACCTTCTTCAATCAAAAAAACAAAACAAAAAACAGAGATAGACCCCTTTGACCTCACTAATGTTGCTCTCTCTTTCGACCAAATCATCTTTTTGTCCTTCTATCTCCTGTAAATTTGTGTTATTAGTCTGTTTTTTGTACAGACGGTGGATGTAGAAAACCAACAGAATATTGATAATTCAAGTATCCAAATTTAACCAACAGACAGACCATTTTAACAATAAGCAATAGATGTGGCATACAAACATCACAGACAAAAGACACATATAATGTATGAACAATTTGACTTCCTTTGTAAGAAATGTTGTGAGAAAAAATCTGAAAAAAAGGCAAAACAACAACAACAAAAAACAAAGAAACAAATTTACAACGAAACAGGAGAGAAAGCTGATGCAAGATACATATTTAACATTGATATGGATGATTGCAAATTGCCTCTGGCTGAGAAATACATGGGAATAATCTTGATTAGCAGATTGTGTTAAAATGGCCACAAGACATACAACTTTGGCCAAACAGATTGCATTCAAGTTCTTTTTAAGAGCTGTGACATACAAGCAAGCATACATGTCATTGGTCAAGCAGACTTGTCTTTTGGTGGAGTGTTCTTCTCAACAAGACATATTTAGGTCACTAAAAGGGGTTGATTTCATAATTTCGATTTCTGTCTGTAGCATTAAGATATGTTTCAACACATTGTTCTGTATTACTACAGTACGTGAACACCAAACAGACAGTTGATATCAACCACCCTTATGTTAAGAAACAGAAAACAAAAGCATACATAGGACTCAAAGAGGATTGAACAATAACATTCCACGGATTCTTCAAAGGCTACACATTGATATAGTTTCAGGCTAAAATTGTTTGACCTTGCCTACAGAAACACTAATGTTACAGGTATCTGGATAAAACTGAAAGTTAACATGATATTGGGAAACCTATACTGAATCTACAACTAAATTTTACTTTCAAATCTGTTTCAGTGTAAAAACCTTTGTCCACTGTTGCCCATTTTCATCTCCTTATATCCAATACCTTACCATGTAAGACACACTGAAACAAGACAAATATAATTTTTCCTACAGGTTATCTGATGCTACTGTGGCGATGCATTCCTGGCATCAATGTATCTGTTCTATTAAGACCAAGTGGTGTACTTACGTGTTTGACAGACGTTGCCTGTGAATCCTCCGACACACGAACATTGGAAGGTATTACCAGAAACAGTGCAGACACCATTATTTAGACAAGGTGATCCACTACAGGGATTAGTGACTAGTGACAAAGAGATTGGGAAATATAGAAACCATTAATGCCAGAAAAATCATTAAGAATTAAGATACAACAAAATATATATGTGACAGATCTTGAAGAAAGTTAGAGGTTCAAAATTGTCCACTGTGAGTTTAAACAGAATGGCCGACAAACATGATCATAAATACATATTCAAACTGCAGTCAGAAAACAGTGTAGGATAGTCCACAGTTGCCAGGTTATTATATCTATATCATGCCTATCCATTAAGTAAATATTATAGCTCTAATTGTTAGGCTCCTGTGGCAGAGGCTCCTGTGCCACCCACAACTGTCATGACTATTCCATCTGCAGGGTACAGAGTTGCTCACAACTAAGAGAGAGAGTTCTTGAACCATATTCACATAAAGATATACTATTCATATTGTTAACAACTGGTATCACAATCAACTATGTGCAAATGATACTGGTCCTTCACATCTGAAAAGCTCCTGAAACATGTATAGCACATAAAATATCCTACCTGATATATCAGAGTTGCACAAGGAAGTTTTTATCTCATACACAGGTTAATGAAAATATGAATAGCACAAAAACAATCCTACCTACCTGTAGATATATATATATATATATATATCAAAGTAGCACAAGTTGAAGGCATAACCAATTTCATATCCATACACAGGTTAATGAAACATGTATATCACATAAAAGATCCTACCTAGATATATATCTGATTAGCACAAATAATTTCTTATCCATTCACAGGTTAATGAAACATGTATAGCACATAACAGATCCTACCTTGATATTATTTATGAATATTTATATTTGTTTCCATACACGGGCTGGATTAATAACTTATCAATAATTAACATACAAACATCACAGACAAAAGATACATATAATGTATGAACAATTTGACTTCCTTTGTAAGAAATGTTGCGAGAAAAAATCTGAAAAAAAGGGCAAAACAACAACAACAAACAAACAAATTTACAACGAAACAGGAGAGCAAGCTGATGCAAGATACATATTTAACATTGATATGGATGATTGCAAATTGCCTTTGGCTGAGAAATACGTGGGAATAATCTTGATTAGCAGATTGTGTTTAAATGGCCACAAGACATGCATTTTTGGCCAAACAGATTGCATTCAACACGCTGTTGTTAAAAATTCACGGAAATTGAGAGGTGCAAATCTCGGATGTAGAAAGGAAATCATGGATATTCCGCGAATTCGCGGAAAAAGCTCACGCCTGATTTAAGATGATTTTGTTTCTGTTTTGTTTCTGTTTTGGGCTCTTTTCTTTTTCTTTTGGTGTTTGGGTCTAAGTAGAGAATAGAACTGGACAGTAGCAGGCTGGTTCATTTCAGAGAAGAACAAAAACAAGGGAAACCAGGAAACGAAACGTTAAGTGGTTCCGATGACCAAACATACTGTATTTCATAGTGTGGTAGGCTAGACATGTTAGCATGAAAGTGTACACACAAATGAAGATGGATTATGTAGTGACTAATCATGTTAACAAAGTCTATTTAGTGACATCATATTAAAACACTGTATTATCCAAGTACATATCTATAAAGCTAAATGTAGACAATTCAGAGATATCTGTTTAAGAATTTTATGTTCACTTATTAATATTCAAGACATGTACATAAAAAAATGCATGGTTGATTGTATCAATGTAGCGTGACAAACCTAATATGTCAAGGATGAAAATCAGGGAACATTTTGTTCTTGTCTTAAAGTGTTTCAAAGCCATTTCTTGCAATTTTTGACATAAAATATTTAACAACAACTTTAATAGGATTTTGTCTAACCTGGACAAGAATCAGTTGCCAGAGATGTATCTGTGCATGTACAAGTTATAAAACTGGGAATGTTGGCTACAGTAGAGCCAGCAGCAGGATTACATGTCACGGTTACTGTATCTCCATCAGGATCTGTACAGGAAGGTGGTGTAAACTGAACGAAGAATCCGTTAGCACCAACTGGGATAGTCGTAATATCCATTGGACAGGGCCCAATTTGTGGAGGAGAATTTGGAACTGTAAATAAGTAAAATGTTACAAATGATCAGAAAAGAATATTTGATGAAAATAATAATAATAATTTATATATCCAGGTAAGCATTAATGATATTTAAAACCAGTTACAAATTTCATGAAACAAATGTATTCACTGACAAGAAGTTACCTTCTAAGCTAGTTCAAGGAAAGGTACACGAATGTCAATCTGAGTCAACAATGTCTTCTAACTTACTTAGAACACTGATAGTAAATGTACTAGATAGAGAAGAGAATACTCACGAACAAATGCCAGCACATTGACATTAAATACACACAAGAACAGCCAGGAACTTACTTAAACCTGTGTTAAAGTGAAAGTTTCCTTGTACCCTAACTTACTTGACAGATCTATCGCACCTTTGACAAGAAGTCCAGTTACCATTTACTCAGAACTTGCATCAGTAATTAACATCACTTAACAACCCCATACCAAGTTTTTGAAACACAACAGAGATTCATCTGTAGAGAATGTTGAAAATATGTATAAGACCATTGGGCAGATTACCAAGCATATTGAGGAAGTATGTTTCGAGAATGACTTGCATCAACAGACATCGCTCAGCTCCATTCAGTTGTTGATCGTGCTACATTTATTTTTGTGTCTTTCTTTCTTTCTGTCTGTTTGTCTGTCTCTCTGTCTGTCTGTCTGTCTGAGAATATGCTAAAGAATGTGGAGGCTAAAACATGATCATTTCCTGTGTTCTGTCATTTTGTCACTTTGGCAAAAATGCCTTGGTACTAGTTTCAAATTTTAAAATATTGCTCTGGTGCCCTTATAAAGGCTGGAGATGTTTGGTGGTGCCCTAACATTTTAATGCATATTCAAGGCAATTTCTAACTAGCCTTAAAAAAAAAACTGTTGCTAAGCCCCTCTTGATCCTTGATTCGAGTATGGATATTTTGGAAGAATATTGCTGGAAATGAATTAAAGAAAAACTTGTTTTACGACTCACTAATGACTGATGACTGAACTGTTACAAGAAATGCACAGCTAGCCATGGTTCCTGCTGAATCGGTACAGACACATTCAACAGTGGTTGTCCCAAGCCCAAAGAAATCTTGAGATTCACTCGAACAGTTAGGAGCAATAGTTCCAACATTGTCTTCAGCATCACTACAGATGGGGGGAGCAAACTGCACAGTGTTGCCCACATTGCCAGGAAGGGATACAACACTGACATCACCAGGACAATTTGCAGATGGAGGGGAGTTGCCCGTTTGGTTAGCAATGCCACTTATGATAATTTTAAGTGTTTTCGATACAATTACATATTTCATAGGAGTTTTGAGACAGATACATGGTGCAAAGCTTGGTTCCTAAGCTGCTTGTCATGTTGGTGTTATAACCCAATTATTTATGCACCACATCCATTCATGCTCGTCAACATGCAAGCCACACAAAAAAAACAGATCCTGATTGATAACATATCAAAAAAATGTTCTCTACTGCATTTTGGCACATTTCATGAGATAGGAGAACATTCGGGCGGATTGATATAGACATTAAACGAGTATATGCCGCCATATGCAGGATCGGCGATGAGACGACCTTGCGTTTGTTTGAATTTTCAAAGATATAACCTGCGTGAACAGTG
Source organism: Apostichopus parvimensis (assembly GCA_000934455.1). NCBI lineage: Eukaryota > Metazoa > Echinodermata > Holothuroidea > Aspidochirotida > Stichopodidae > Apostichopus > Apostichopus parvimensis. The sequence goes on along the minus strand of KN883502.1, from coordinate 56,100 downwards.
TAGCAATCTAATGTAAAGCTACGGTTCATAAATATATTGATTACGTCCATATGTTTCATAAACGCCTATCAGTTTTCTTGTTAGCAACTATATCAGTGCCCCAGTGTTTTTTCTAAGAATATTGAGGCACAGTCCCCTACACGGCCCACCCACTCAGCTCATCCCCCAAAGTTAGAGATGGTTGTACTTCGAATTACAATCCTTCAAAACTTGTTGTTCTTATGAATATGCATGCAATGCAGGAACTTGAACAAAAGGAAAATGATGACATACAGATAGTTACCTGGAAAGGCGTTCACAGTAACGACTATCGCACAAATATTTGACACCGATTGGGAATTTGTACATCTACAGAAGCTTTGAGTAAATCCAACACCTTCAAAGAAAGTTCCTGACGGTGGGTTACAAACTGATGTAAAAGTCGTTTGTAGATCAACGTCGGTGCAAGTCGGATTATTCCACATCGCAAAATTACCAATGTTCCCCTGCAATGACGTAACTGTGACTTCTGGACATGTTGGCACTTGTAGATTGATCAACGCTACAATTCAAAAGATAGCATTCGTACCTTCCTTACATCGACATTCTTATCTGCATATAGCTGCAAAACATATACTATACTGTTATTCATATCGGTATAGCCCCCAACATGTTCTTCCTCCTATGGACTATCTATGAATATTAGTTTCAATATTGTACACTCTCACCATACAACCGCTTTTAGTTCTGTTTTTCTCCCTTGTATTTTTGTTTTAAGTTTTAGTAGTGGTGTCATAATAAAGAGGGGGGAGCGAACCCTTCTGTGAAATTTTCCATTAGTCAATCATGTGACTTGGGTGGGTGGAGGGGGGGGGGCGGTGCTCGACATGACTGATTGGTTGAATTCTAACTTGCCTTATCGCTATGATATCGCGTCCGCAGTAAAGGTCGTCCCATGCGTGTCACCTAGCGCCGCATGTAACATCAATGCATCTTTGGCGCGTTGCGTTTTGCGTTTTGCGCTTTACGTTTTGCGCTTTGCCTTTTTGCATAATGATGTATAGGCTACATACCTGTAGTTAGGATAAAACCACATGTCAGCATTTCCATGGTTACGGTATTTTGGAATTGGTATGTAATAACAGTTGGCACTCCAACCATTACAAATACTGCTGTAGAAGGCGGGCCGTTAGTCATCATAATGGTACTTGGTCGATCAGGAAGTGTCCATGTAAATGATACAAACGTGTCTCCATTGCTATCAGCAAACATATCGTTAGGACAAAGCTCGGTAGCAGATGCTAAAAAATGTGAACGTTACAAAACAACACTGGTTTAAGATACAGCTGCTTATTGTTGGTAGCCTTATAATTGGCATATCCCACTGTACAGTGAAAGCCAACCGGAAGTAACAAGGAGATGGCGAGAGGATTATCATGCAGGAATACGGGAATCACAGTTTACAAATGGAAAATTGTACAGAAGGGTTGCCCCAATGAACATTCAACATCTCACAGAAGTGGTATGAAAACATTCGTTTGTTAAAGAAAACTATCGGGCTGTGCGAACATTTCATTAACTTATCATTTTATTTTAAATATTTAAATGGCATTTTAATTGTTAGGTTATATGTAAGATATGCGGTTTCATAACAACATTTTTGAAAACAGCCTTTGCTCTTGGACTTCCACATTTAGTTGGTTTTACTACAAAGACATTATGCCTTTAAGTTTAAGAGTAAATCATGAACAAAATATACAAAAATTACCAGCCAATGGAAGCGATTGGGAACGCTCATAAAATTGTCCATTCGGCAGAACCACCGAAGTGCTGTCGAAGAACAAAAAGGAAAATTAAAAAATAAGATAACAAATGATGAATCTACTTTCGATTTATTCATTTTCTAACAGGAACACATGTCAAAGCCAAGATACTATTTTGGTTTAAGAGGAGAGGTGAGAGATGAGCTCATTCCGTCACATCTATCCGACCCGTTTCATGAAAACGAAAGAGAAAGTTAATCGCAACAAGCCGAGTGGATAGTCTTCATTTGTAATATCATATATGTAGTGGACAAATAATCATGTGTTTATGTCTTTTATGTTATTGCTATAGGTAGATGTGTCAATGATGTAGTAGTTGCAACTACTGGTATTTTATCTATATATGGTTCTATGTTAAATAAACACCACTGCTCGTTGAATCGTTAATATGTCATAATGATGTCCATTTTATGTTTCCTTTTGGAATTGGTTTTAGGTGATGATAAAATTGTTCCTAGGATGTGTAAATATTGTATACTTATTTTAGTTTTCTTATTATTGTTTATATTCATTTCTTTAAAGGCGGGCATAAAGTCCTGTGACTATTCATAGCCACTGCTCTCTTACAACAAAATAAAATAAAAAAAATAACCGTCGTTATGAGATATATTAAGAAATATCAAACATAATAATAAGTGAACGCCAGCCACCAGTTTCTTTAATGCATGACTTCGGTTTCGATATCGAATGTGAGAAATTAGTTGTTTTTTAAGGAAAAGTCGCCCACTAAAGAACCTGGGCACGAAAACCAAACTACCAAACGACTGATCCGCTCTCAACCCCAGTCCCCTTGCATCGGGTCTGTGACTGTGTGATCATCGTCAGGTGTGCATCACCATTCCCCTCGAAAGGGAACAGATACTACACATGATCTTAGCCAAAAGGCCGAGAAGCGAGATATTAGTTACATTAATGTACAGTGTGGTGCCCTTTCGTTTCTCTATGGTAGTATAATATACGGTGTATTCGCTATGCTAAAAGCACATAACTTTCACACGCGGTGATAACAGTGTCTGTACCAGTGGAGCTACACATATATGGTGCCGTATGCAATACACCTGTACGCGACGTTAGGGAAACACACGAAACTTATCCCACACCAACTGTCATTAAAAGGCTGACATTAAAGGAATTACTAATAGTGTGACGACAGCCTTTCCGCTGGCTTCAAGATTCTTAGCTTAATATATGCTAGATCTCTGAAATACTTGTTTAAGGCTTTATTGACCGTGACGTATAGGCTCGTCGGAGTAATCCTATATATGTTAATAATGTTCATTCATTGTGTTTTAAATTCCAGTGTAAGAACAATGAATGATAATGTTCATAACTTCATATTATAAACAAACACCTTCGGGGATGGCACTCAACGCCGTTTTGCCCTGATAAAGCTGTCACATATTTGTAAACATGTTACATCAAACATTAATACTCTTTTATATTTTTCCGATTGATTTTTATCTTGACGTGTTTATCGTGTGTTAGAATAAGCAGTCCAGCCGCTTTAATTGGTGAGCTCCGGATGTTTAAAGGATCATTTCTCAAAATTAAAATACATTTTGGACTGATAGCAGTGCCGAAAATCGTCTTTCAAGGTTTCAAATGAAACATAATCGATTTCAGCTACTCTTGACGAATCTAGCTGCATATACTTACACAAAAACTACTTCTTGGGTTGCGCCAGTTTGCGGTGCTCTCCATGTAAATGTCACTGGTAGCGTCTTTTGGGTGCTATGAGTATTGGTGATGGTATCATCCGTACCGGAACAGCTCAGAGTTCGATAGTCATTTATATTTTGATTGATAAAACTACCAACCGGAGTTGTGTCCCCGTTAGCAAATCTTGCTTGACAAACAAAACCTGTAAAAGTTTGTACGGTTGCCGAATCAAAAGTTACTATGGAAGATAGAGAGAGGGAGAGAGAGAGAGAAAGGTAGAAAACTTCCAAGTTTGATCAAATATGTCAAACAAACGTAAAATTACGATAATCATTATGAAGAAAACTATGAGTATTTGTGACTGTGCTGTATGCTAAAATGGAGACATACTATTTGTTAAATTCGTCTGCTCCCGTTTAAACCCTGGTATTTAGCTTCTTTTCCTTCAGACAAGACCAATAACTTTGGCCATACACTTTGTCATGTCTCCTAAATGCCCTACTTACTTCTACTATACCAAATAAGATTAATTCACACCCTAAAGGAATCATACAGAAGTGAGTATGTTTGCATCACTACGGTTTTCATCGTTATTTATGCTTAGATATTTGAATAGTATATAAACTATACTACTGATGGTGTTAAAATCAGGAGGATTAAATGTGATTTTCATCCATTTTCGTCGGTGAAAATAGTAAGACTTTAGGCTACGAGAGCTGGTACATCGATTGGAAATCACCTCGTCTCGACTCAAATCTATAGGTCATGGTTGGTATAGCCTCATGTCAGTTGAAATCTTGTGTCTATTTTATGCTCTGGCTACCAATACAAAATGACGAATTTAATGTAAGTCATTGGCAGCAATTCATTATATGACACCTGCATAGCTCTGCTCCGAGCGCACAGTATTAGTTACATGCACCCGTGTTTACAGAGCATACGTGGCGTGGGCGATACCATAAAGTACTGCAGATGGCCACAGTGCGTCCTGCGAGTTGCATGTGACCTTCTGGCAAAGTTTCGGCGGCCGTTGAGGTGTACAAAGTTCTGCGGCCTATATAGGCTTCATTCAAATATGAAGTGTGCAATCAGTTTCTGTGTCTGTATAGACGGCTAGAGCCTATACTTGTGCCAAGATATTTTAACACAACAGATGGCACCTTTTAAACTTTCTGATATTTTGTATTTGACTACAATTAAGACTACTTTGTCATGGTATATGGTGGCTAGAGTAGACAAATGATCCTTGAGTGCCCCGTGGGTTGCGTGTACTACTATCAGAGTGGCACACAATGTTGATTTATAGTGCCCAGTCCACCAAAGTGGACTCAGCGAGATTTATTTCGGCTATCAACTTATACAGGCCCTATCCAAAGTTGTCAACAAACATTCAACAAATGAGTACAATTATGACTCGACAACTTTCGTTTGATTCAATATTCACTTAGGTTTGAATACAAATCAAGGACAATCATATTCTTCTATGAGTTTTTTTTAATCACTTTTGTGAGTAGGCGAACTTAATTACTTTGTCAGTGAACAAAGAAAAAACTTGACAACTTTAACGGCACGAAAATAATGATTATGTCATTCCCCTTTATTGTACATTATTCTTTTCTTAGCTCTCACTGAGCTAAGTAATCAAGACGTATTCAATATTTAACGCAGTATTGTATTGTGTATAGGGGAGTTAGAAATTTACAGAGTTTATTCAATTAATTTGCATGCCCCAATTGGTACCCGGACTCTATTGTTACCCTCCACTGTACAGGACTAATTAAACTCGACAGTTTACTTCACCTGTATTATAAAATAAACATCGTTGTCGATATTTATGTACGGTTCTCCACGAATACAATTGTTGGATAAGACTGTCTTTAAGGTCACCAGTAATGGCTGGAAATGATATAGCAACTGGAAGTAGTTTCACGTTAACTTTACTAATATTCCCAAGTTTCTGAACCCTCTAACTACTTGATCAGACTGTCGACGAGTGATCACTTTGGGACTTTCTAGCATGACATTAAGTAGCTAATCAGAGTCTGGATAACCTGCGAGTTGATGTTTAGATTTTGAAAGGGTGTAAGGGGGGGGGGGGTGTTCAAGGTGAGGATATGATAGGTCTTAATATATAGGCCTATATATAGTAATTAAAAAACTAAATCCATTTTGTCATGATGTCTCTTCTGATTCAGGGGTAACAGAATGCCGGTGGGATTTCTGGCCCTTCCAAAGTAGAATTCAAATTTTAAATGCCCAACGATGATTATGATTGTGATT